>PVIH01001988.1:9207-207494 GCA_004025045.1 Sigmodon hispidus | reverse complement strand
CCCAGCAATACCACTTCTGGGTGTATACCCTAAAGAGGCACATTCACACTCCAAAGGTATTAGCTCAACTATGTTCATAGCAGCATTATTTGTAATAGCAAGAACCTGGAAACAACCTAGATGTCCCTCAACTGAAGAATGGATTAACAAACTGTGGTACATCTACACAATGGAATACTACTTAGCAGTAAGAAAAAATAATATCCTAAAATTCGCAGGCAAATGGATGGATTTGGAGAATATCCTCCTGAGTGAGGTATCACAAACTCAGAAAGATAAGCAGGGGATGTACTTACTCATTAGTGGTCTCTAAACAAACAAACAAACAAACAAGAAAAAAGCCAAGCATGCCCAAGTTGCAAATCACAACCACTGAACAGCTTGGGATCAGAAACACCCTGGACTGCCCTTCAGATCCCACTCCAACTATAGGAACACCTGTCTCACTCTTGAGGGAGGGAGGGCAAAACTGGATTTGCCAGGAGTGGAGACTGATCCAAGCATTATTGGGTCAGTGGGACCATAGGACTGTCTGCTCCCTGCCCAGGGAGGGGATGGGGAGTTGTGGAGAAGAAAAAATGACCTGATGTGGCGGGAGGGGGAAGGGTCCTTGAATAAGGATATACTGGGATGAAAAAGAAAAAATTCAGAGGGAAAGCTGAACACAAAGTAAATATATGTGTAGCAATCTTATTTGCATTATCACCCTTGATAAGTCATACTTAAGATTTTTATCTTCTTCATAGTTATTGTATACTTACCAGCATTTTAATTTCATTTTACTGTTTTTCTTGATAAATACAAAAGAAATAATGAAGGAAAAAAATAAAAAAAGAAAAAAATGGAAAAAATATCTTCAAATAAGAAAGACAGAAAGGAAAAGAACTCAAGAAAGTAAAAGTTTCTCACAATGAAAACTTTAAGATATTGAGGGGGGGAATTCAGACATAAAGATATTAGAAAATCTGCAGGAACATTAATGGATATGGAAAACATTTTGTTCAGTGAATTAATGCAGATTAAGAAGGACAATAACAGATGTTCTCTACCATATGCAGATCTTGGCTTTCAGTTTTTATATGTGAGGAACTATATAGTTGTGAACGTGAGCTTAGGTCATGAATCCAGAAAGGAAACCATGTAAGAGGAAGACAAGGATTTGAGGAAGAGTGGGAGAATAAAAGATCACATATGATGAAGCCATAAAGGGTACTGCTGCAGATAGAAGTTCTGAGAAGCAGTGGGGTTGGGGAGCATTGATAACAGAATCATTTTTTAAAAAGTGTAAATATGCAATGATGAAATATTTTGATTTATATTCCAACTTAAAATAAATATGATAAAAAAGAAAAGCTGAATAAGCAATTCATAAATCTTAAATAACTTCTCATTATATTGTTGCAACTGTTCCTTTTATTAGTAGTTATGTTGGCTAATCTCTTACTAGACTTAACTTATAAATTAACTTTCATCATAAATATACATATATAGATAAAGAAATAAAATACACAGTTTGGTAGTATCTGTAGTTTCAGACATTCATTGAGTGCAACTCATTCTATACCGATGTGCATGTGGGCATGCTGTGTATAGACATATCCATACTGAAACAAATAGAAACTCTACTTAATAATTCCTATGTGTGATATACTCTCCATTTCCTGTTCTATTCTGATTTTTCTTTCCTTATTCATGGCTGTGCCTTATTAGATTGATATCTTAGTGAATGAATAGTTTGTAAGCATCAACTGAAACACAAGACTAAGAAGTATAACCCACACACACACAAAAATCTTCATGCATGTGCCATGTGCTTATCCTTTGGTCCAGGGTTCAGGAAAGTAAACACAGTTCCTTTTCATTAATAAAACACTTGTTTAAAATAACAATAATAAAATATGCATAAAGTATGAATTAAATTTTATTGTAATAAATGCTGAGAAAGAAAAGTCTGGATACTGTGAGGAACTCTGGCAGGGAGACTTCAATGAGGTTGGAATGCTTAAATGAATTTGTTTATAGATGGTTAATCTCTTTTGTCAACTTGATGAGATCTAGAATAATCTTGGCGACAAGCTGCTAGGCATGCTTGTGAGGGCTCATCTTAATAAGTCAACTGAAGTGCAATGATCTGGGATGGGTCCTTAGCTCATGACAAAGGAAAAGCATTGGTCGCTCTGTGTTTCTTTACTGCAGATGCAAGATGACTATTAAGCGCCTCAACTCCTGTGTCTGTGACTCTCCAACTTAATGAACCTATATGGACTTCAAACTGTGAGAAAAACAAACAAAAACAAACACATGTGTTTTATAACAATTCTCTCTTTTCTTAAACTGCTTCTGTCAGGATATTATAACAGATGCTATATCAGGGAATGCTTGAAGTAAGAAAAGTCAATGGGAAGGACCACAGGATGCTAATCAGTAACCCAGTGAGCCTAGCTGGTCTGATGCTCCATCAAACCTGCTGTTGCTGGGCTGGCACTTGACTTAGCCAATTTGACCAAGCTCATTCATGAAATTAAGAGATACATGGTCTCACAGCTAGTAAACAGCAGAACTGAGGTACAGCTCAGTCTGATTCTAGGGATGTCAATGCTTCTATATCCATGAGGATTTGAGATATATTAAAATATCCACTTGTTTACAACAGGTTTGGGGAGTTTGTATTTAAAGGAAGAGCAAGATAGGGAGCAGACCATGCTTTTACAGCTTTGTTCTTTCCTAGGACTTAATGGTTTTTCTCTGTCTTATATTCAACTGCTGACCTCAAATCTCTTTTGACTTCCCTTTGGGCCACAGAACATAGATCGTTCCTGCAGACTTTCAACCCTTTTCAATTTGCTTCATTCCAAGATATGGCCATGCAAGCAGCATCCTAAAAAATGCTTAAATCTTCAGCAAAATGCGAAGTCATTCTCTATGAGCTTCCAGTAGGTTTCCAAGGAGATAACAGAAAGCTACTTAGATCCCACTCATAGGCTCTTCTGAGTATGACTGTTCCCTGGTTGTCCCCCATTATGAACTGTTCTAATGTAGAAGCAGTCACTTGTAAAACTCTCAGTTCATAACCAAGACCTCCTTTTTCAAAATATGAGAACTAGAGTGTGCTCTCCGCCTACATTTTACCACTCTAAATTCAAAGAGAATTTGAAACCAGGACCATGATTTTCAAGAATCAAAAAGCTAATGTGTAGTGTCCCTGATCTGGCTGGAACTCTTTGCTCAGTAGGTGGAGTGTGGCAGTTAGAACAAGTAACATAATGAAACAATGGAACTAAGCCACATGAACAAGAGAAACTGGGACATCAATTTAGTAAAAAATGTACTAAACTTGGAATGGGGGCACAAGCCTTTAATCCCAGCTCTTATAAGGCAGGGGCAAATGTTGTGGGATATTTGTACACTCTGGAAAGATATACTCATAATTAGTGTAATAAAAAGGTGAACTGTAAAGAGAGGGCAACCTCTCCAGCGCCATTGTGTGCCTGATTCCCATTCTGACAACAACAGACTAAACCTCTGAACTTGAAGTCAACCTCAATTAAATACTTTCCTATATGAGTTTGCATGGTCATGGTGCCTCTTCACAACAATAGGGACCCTAAGTAAGACAGTTCTCAAGAGTGTATTTACATATTTGATATTCCATATGGCTCCACACCACCTCTTTCAATATCTATTTGTTTAAGAAAGGAGCAGAGAGGAAATGCAAATAGTAACAATGACACAAATGTTGGACATAATTGGCTAAATTAATGCCATTAGATAGTTCACTAAACAACAGATTTTGAAGAAATACATTTTAAAATAAAAATGTTTGTAAAGCCAAATATATATGTATATAAACATTTGGAAGGCTTGGAGCCACATGGCCAGCCTTGTGTGAATCATCACAAAAATATGGACAAACATTTGTCTGGGTAATGATGTGCACTTTCTTTAGTTGGTAAATGTTATGAAAATCTACTTTGGGAACTCAAAGATTTTATGCTCATCTATGGTCCAAGAGAAAAGTATCACTAGAGGAACTGAGGACTGAATTTCTGGTAGTTAGGCTGCACATTTTCTTTTTTAAATTAAGGTATATATAATATAACATTTTTTAATCAACCAATGACATGAATACTGAGGAAAACTAATGGACCAGGCTGAGCTTTCCTGCCAAGGCTGACTGCTTTCCATGGAACCTACACTTTGTTTAACAGTTTGGCCAGAGTCATTTATGGATACATAAACAGTTAATAATGGCTTTAAAATAACTTTGCAATAATTCTGATTCCATGTAGATGTCCAATAGAATAATTTTCACAACATTCTGACATATTATTTGTTTTAGAGAATTGGTGCTTACAGCATAGCCCTGACTGATATATATAAATACAGCTAAAGAATGGGTAAGAATATAGAAAATAAAATGGGAGTTTTTGTCCAAACACATCAGCAACATGTTTTCAACATTCATGGTACTGAGCTGTATTGAAATTTATAATACAGGTACTTTTTGTTTTTATGAGCCAAAAAGAAAAAAAATACTTCAAAGCACCATATAATCAGAATCACAAGGAGGGGGCGTGATGTTTTGAATGTGTAAGCCTTAACTTTTAAACATGTAATGATGTGTGCTGTTTATATAATGTGTGGTCAGGCTGCAAACTACCCTTTATATTGTATGGTCAGGCTGCAGACTGGATTTATGTTTGTTTGTTGTTGCTGTCCTTTGTTTGCTTATTTTGTCTTCTGACTAATTTAGCAAACTTACTAAGCTCAGACCTGCACAGGCAGGTTTTTGTAAAGAACATCTGCCAGGAACACGTGTGCAAGCATGTTCCCTGAACATCTACGCCAATGAATCAAAACATCTTTCCTCTTCCACCCTGGCGCTTTCAAATATCAGCGTCATTGCAATAAAACCTGAGCAGCAGGCTGTGTGCTGAAACACCCTTCTGAGTTTTAAGAGTCAGAAGATTTCTCTGCTTGTGCTCCAAGTTTGCACCACCCAGGGCTTCAGGACAACAACTGGAGAGCTGGACTCGGAGGAGGAACTGTGAGGCCTTGTGTGTGTGTGTGTGTGTGTGTGTGTGAGAGAGAGAGAGAGACAGAGAGACAGAGAGAGAGAGAGAGAGAGAGAGAGAGAGAAAGTGGAAGTTTTAAAAAAGTAGAGAGAAGAGTTTGATATATTCTGCTGAGACAGGCCTGATCTAAGTTTCATCTTTTAAAGAAATTTTTAAAAGATCAGTTTCCAGAAGATGAGAGGTTACAGGCACCTGGTTTTAAATGATTAATAATACAGTTAATAACAATATAGCTATTATCATCAATAATGGTGAAACTAAATACCTAGAAAACCTACTTTATAGTAAAAACAAAGTGGCTCTTTGTGCTACTCCTCTGAACTAATTTTTAATTATTTTTTATTTTGCCATCATTGTTCCTTTGTTTCCTGGTGCCCTTACCCAATACTCCAGGCTACAATTTCTTAATACAGAAGTTACAAAATTCTAACCTTGTTGCTTAGTTGAATTATTTTCACTAATAAAAGGCAGATTTCTTTCCCTAATTCTGGAGTTGTATTGCTACTGATTATTCAACATATTATCAGATAAGTTTGCTTTAAAAAAAGGCATACTTGCTATAATATGTCTGTTATGTGCATCTGGATTCAAGCCATTTTGGTAACTTCCACTTTTTTGTTTTACACACACACACACACACACACACACACACACACACACACACACACACACACGTGCGTATACATGTGTACCTGGCTACCGCTTTCACAGTCTAAGTCTGTTCTGAATCTTCCCCCATCTTGGACTTTCCACTACTAGACTGACATGCATGTCAGACAGCTACATGATTTAGCATTTTATTTCACATTTGGGGCAATTGCTTCTATTTCCCCTTTTTAATGCTTTATTTTGATGTCCTACTTCAAGCATGTTCTGATTTAAATACCTACCACTTACAGGTCTCTTTCTCTTCTCCCTCATTTTTAGGGTACTGCAAATAATCCAGAGCCTTGGATACACTGAAAAGGTTCTTCCCCTGGGCTACACACTCAGATCCTAGCTTCTTTAAAGACAACAGAAAAAACAACTACAACAAAACAACCAAACAGAAAAACCAGATTTGATATTTTTAACCCATGATGAATTTTAGTTGGTTTCCCACATCTCCTTCTAGAACCTTCTTGGACAATTTTCCCTTCTTTTCTGTGTGACCTGCATTAAAGTTGAGTTTCTTACTTAAGCAGGGGTAGAAGGTTCTTTACTGGGGTGAGAGCGACTTCCTAACAGCTACATGCTGAAGAAAATAATAACTTCCCTCCCTAAAAATAGTGGCTACCAGGAGGAGTCCTTCAGTGGGTCCCCCTGCTGGCCCTACACCAATCCATGATGAAATGTCGACAGAGCCAGTCTTTGGCACACTGGCAGGCAATGAGCAGATAAAGACAGCTGCACTGAGTTCCTAAGTGCAGTGACTATGATATTTGCCACTGAGAATTATAAAATTGCTGCTGTAGTGGTATGCCAGACTAGAGCTTGTCAACTGTGAAACATTCGGGAATTCTGGGAAAAAGCAAAAGAAAACTATAAGGCCAACCGTGATATTAGTCCCTGGGAGAATATTTGTACCATGGCCATAAGCACACACTACACAGTCAACTTCCTAATCCAACTATTTTTATTATACTAAACACTCCCCTCAATGCCCCCATCCCCTCTCCCTCCCTATTATATTTTCCTAGCACAAACTTAAATGCTTCCAAGACTAAGTAAACCTTTTAGGAAATTGAATTCCAGCATCGACATGTATTCATATGAACAAATTAACTTTCATGGTTCTAACCGCTGATCATATCTCTTTATTTCTTAAGCTGTTCCTAATGCCCAGCACAGGGTTCAGTAGAAAGCATATTCTTTTAGCTTTCTTTCTCCTTAGTTGTTCAGGCTCCACAGGGCCTTTTAACTCCCAGACTAACCTTCAGGCTTGAGCCTCAAACATCTCATGTATATCTTATGTTTGTAACTTTCTAAAGGCCTCTACTCTGCCTTGGGTGGCCTGAGCTGGTAGAAACACTTTCTACAGCGTGGCCTTTATGGCTTTAGCAAGGCTTCCTTCACACATGTTAACTGTGGGTTGGTTTATCTGCTTTTGCTTCATATAGTAAGTTGCTTAAACTTTGGTTTAAGTTTGGTGCATTTTGCAAAGCAAGTAGATGCTTTCTTTGGTGCTGTAATTAACATTATACTTAATTTCTAAAGCTTAATCAGGAAAAGCATTCTCAAAAGTGTACGTCTATTTACTCTGCTCCTGTGCTTTCAGTTGGGTCTTCCTCTCTACATCACATACAATCTTCTGTCTTTGACAATGAACAATAGTGAAGTTGATTCTAAAAACCACCTCTGATGCATTGTCTGTTTCATTTTTTTTTATCAGTAATCCAGCTTTGATATTTACTTTCTGTGAATTCAGTTAAAAAAAAAATACTCTTTAAAGGTAACCTTTGTTTTTTTTTTCTTCTTCATAATGTGTGTATATATCTCCTGGATTCTTCCTTCAATTCTTCCTTTCTATTCTATTTCTTGGTCACCAAAATATTTATTCAAATATGCATGGCCTTTCCAGGCTGTTGAAAACATCAGCTGCCAGGTTTCCTGCTTTCACATAGGCGTTCTTAGTGCTAGCGTTGAACTAACTAGGGGTTTTCCCATCATTTCTATGTTCTACTTAATACTCCCTATATAAGAAAAGGTACATATAGTTATATGGCTAAAATTTCTGGGCACAGAGGCACACTGGAAGTAACTCATAATGGAACCCACCCACTACCCAGCAATTTAAGATCAAAGCTACTACTGTTGTGGTGAAATACTATGATCAAAAAGAAATTTTGGGAGGATGGAGGTATTTTTATTTTTGTTTTTCCTTATGCCTTCATATTGCTATTTATCATTGAAGGAAATCAGGATAGGAATTCAAAGAGGGCAGCTTCCTGGAGGCAGGAGCTGAGGCAGAGTCCAAGGAGGAGTGCTGCTTACTGGTTTGCTCCTATTGGCTTGCCTAGCCTGCTTTCTTCTATAACACAGGCCAACAGCCCAACGATGGCACCACCCACAATGGACTGGGTCTTCTCCATCAATCACTGATTATGAAAATGCTCTACAGGCTTGCCTAGAGCCTGATCTTATGGAGGCATTTCTGACATTGAAATTCCTTCCTTTGATGACTTTAGCTTGATATAAAATGAAGCAGTATCATTTCTAAGTCTGTTCTACCTTTGAAGCCAGGGAATGTGTACAATAGTCATGTAAACATAATCTACAAGAGATAACTTTCTCAGTGTGAACTCCACTTCTGGTTGTACCCCCAAAATATGCTACATATATATTACACGTGGCAGCTTACTAATTTTCTACTTCCTTGCGTATTAACAGAGAGGCCAAAAAGGGGAGTCCCCGCTTCACATTTTGGTAAGGCTTTTCTACTTGGTTCTCCAAGAGTTTTGCCTATTGAGTGATGATGACTTAAGGCACTTCAGATGTTTTGCTGAGGAATTCGAAGACTGAAGCAAGACCTGTACTACAGACATGTGTAACCAAAGCCACGGTGTGCTCAATGCTGCCAGGGTTGAGTTACAGAAGTTCTAGGTGGTTGATCTGTTTCGCTTCCATGGCTTATCCAGGCTTAGACTGATGTCAATAATCACATTTTGCTACACACATCCTTTTGTTTTTCCCAAAAAGCAAAGTCAATCGTTAGGGAAAAGAAAGTGAAAATGAGCCCCACAAAAAGTTTATAGTATTTCCATCCACAAAGGAAGTTAACGCACCTGAAAAGGATTCTATTATTATTAATTTCCTAAAGGATCTCCAGCCATGATAGTCTCTGTCAGTTGACTGCCAATTTGCTAATTCTCATCCCTCAGCTGGCCCACTAGCATTTCCTGTTGCCACTTAGTGTTCAGAGCATTTGAACCCAATCCTAAACACACTCAGACTCTGAAAGGCACTTCACCAGAACAGGATCCATTAAGTGTGATCCTGATGTCTCAGGCAAGAGGGTAGAAAGGTCAAAAAGAAGGGAGAGGGATTTGCACTGCCTTGTCCTGGGGGACATTGTCCGGTTAGGGGGATAAGTGACTATCATAGCCTGGGACAGATTGGGAGGGATGCAAGGGTGACAGATACAGCTATCAGTAACAAAGTGGGACAGGCAAGTCAGAAGGCTTGCAAATCAACTGATCAAGAATATAAGGCAGAAAGGTCTGAAGGCAATGCAATACAATGTATCCGTGTGTGTGTGTGTGTGTGTGTGTGTGTGTGTGTGTGTGTGTGTGTGTGAGGGGATACAGTATAAAAGCTCGGGCTCTGCCCCTTCACTGCATCACCATCATCAGATACAAACACCTAAGTTCCCTTGCTCGGGACCCACACCACTGATTTTCGGAGGCACAATCTCAGACAGTGGTTCTCAGGCCTCCTAATGCTGCCACCCTTTAATACAGTTCCTCCTGTTGTGGTCACCTCCAACCATCAAATCATTTTCCTTGCTACTTTGTGATTGTAATTTTGCTACTGTTGTGAATATCTGTTTTTCTATAGGCTTAGGCAAACCAGGTGAAAGGGTTATTGGTCGTCCCGTCCCCACCCCCCCACCCCCGCAAGGGACTTGGTCCACAGGTTGAGAACTGGTCTATGACTCTACTGTATACAGAAAGTTTCTTGAGTATTTTGGTTGTGTGTGGGGGGGGAGAAGCAAGGAAGGAAAAAAGAAAAATTGAAGTTAAAGAACAAGGAAAGGAAAAGGGAAAGAAGAAAAAAATCCCATTATCAAGTGGATATATTGGTCGGATTTTCAAAAAGATCAAACAATGTGAAAAACGAAAATGAAACAAAAATTAAACCAAATGATCCAAGTTACAAATATATGCTATCCTCATAACACACAGCTAAAATCTCCACATGGGTATTTAACTGTCTTTCCACTATTACACGACAGGTTAGATGCACAAAGTCCATTGCTACACTAAAAGTTCTTCATTTATCTCATTTTAGGGAATGCATCTTAATTTTAAGAGAGAAAAGAGGGAGGACTGGGTTCTACCTATATCATAACATGTTTTGAAAAGGAATGCTATTTTTGCAAGTCTTCATTTTCCAAAGGAAATCTTTCTTTGGATAAAGAGAGGGCAGCCTTCCTGAATGCGTCTCCTGCAGAGTCTCTACTGCAGTCCATCTGAAATAGGAGTTTCACATGATGCAATTTATGAAATCCACATTTTCCGACAGATTCTGCCTTAGTGCATATGTTCCTTTGTTTTGTGCTCACATTTCCACAGTCCAGAAGGACTCTCTCTGCTGTAACTGGGAGATACAGATCGGAAAAGCAGGTCACCAAAAGATTCTATGGACTTGGGAAGCTGCCAATCAATGCTGTAAAATAAAGCATGTGCTACGGCTCGCCTGATACCATCAAGTCTAGGCTATCTCTTTCACATGGTGCTGGGGGTGGGGCAGTGAGGGTGGGGCCTGCCTTTGAAACAATTTCAAGAACAGAAAGGGTTAGATTAAATGGGGAATTTGTGCGACAATTTCCAATTAGAAAATTGTTTTCAAAGTCCACCGAACTCCAAGACTTTTTCTAGACTAGGTACCTTTGAATTCCGCAGGAGGTGATGTTCTCAGCGCTGTATCTGGAACAGCCCAGTCCTGTATCCCTTCCAAACCCTTAACTCTGCCATTTCTACAGGCAGACACGTACTAAAAAGTGTGTGTATGGTGGTGGAAGGTAAATATGGGTGGGGGCTAGGTTTACTTTGCAGTAGCTCCTTTGAAGAGTTTTATTCTTCTCATGGAATCTATGCATCAACACACAGTGTAAGCTATCAGGTTTGCTTCAGCAATTCCATTCTTGGTGGCCAACGTTTTCCCTGTGGCTCAGGGACTCTGTCCAGCAGCTGGGTGGCAGAGTTTGTTTTATCTGGATTCAGAAATGTTAACAAATTAAATTCATATTCATTCTCTCATTCTGTCTCTCTCCATCCCTCCTTATCTCTCTTCAGTGTCCTCAAGGAGCAGTGTGTGTGTGTGTGTGTGTGTGTGTGTGTGTGTGTGTGTGTGTGTGTGTTTGCACCACTCCTGTGCCTGCTCACAGCAGCATTGGGCGTCTGCTTTAAAAAAAAAAAAATACAGGAAATGCATAAAAGAAAGACAGTTCAGTTGGAGCCACTGCTTCCCCTCAACTCTTTTCTCTCCCCACCCCCACTCTTCAGCACCGGCTTTTAATTTTCAAAAGCACTGCAATTGCTTGGTGTGGTTTCAAGAGCTGGGGTGCCATTCTCCCTGATGATGCCTCTGCTGACGTCAATGGCATTCTTATCGTGCCTAGTGCGACATCAGAAACCAGCCCTCTGAGGCTCCTCTTATTCACAGTGCCTGGGCTCTCAGCAAAACATGGAACGGAGTTTAGCAAGGCATGGCTCCTTCACCCCCAGCAAGCCAGCGCTGTGCTTTGCGAAGCAGCCTCCGTGCTCTGTGGCTTGTCAGTTAGGATCCTGTCCTTTACGGTCCTGTCCTTCAAGGACCCAGAAGGGGAAGAGGTTGCCTAGTGGAACACAGACCTCCCTCCAAGTGGGAGTTTGCAGACCTGTGGTCTATGTCCCTCAACCCAGGATGGAAGCCAGCCAGCTCTGCTCCTGGTCGGTCTTTAGGGTTCACTAAAGCTTTTGAAGAAGATTATTCTTTTATACTGAGTTGCAGGCTCAGCCCTTGAAGTGATCTCAGTTTTTGCTCCCTGAATCAGAATCATATTCACTTCATAGGGCAGTAAACACCTCTTCCTTCCCTTTTAATAAATATTTTTCTTAGGAAATAAGATTGTGAGGATGAAGAAAATAATCATAGCTCAGCATAAAACACTATCAGAGAAAACTGAGCATTTTACTGTGAATACGACTGAAGTCTAACTGAAGTGCTGAATTTACAAGAGACTCACTAGGTACTAAGCCCATTATTCATTTTCTCCCCAGGAGTTGCAGACAGCTATTATGCTAATGATGAAATGCCCTGTGTTTGCAGTCAAGTTTATTAAGGTTCAACTCTACCCTCCGATTTCAGACATGGCCAGAGCTCAAATGGAAAGGTTTAAAGAGACAAGGTCACTTAACATGGAGGAATGGAGCACAACTAAGCAGGCGGTGTCTGCCTGACTTCACTCCTCCTACTAATCCACCCATAATAAGCTTATTAGAAGTCAGTGTTCAGAAGAAACTCTGTTTAACACTCAAAGGTACAGATATCAGATCTATCAAGTGATATTTAGCATCCTTGTACCCAAGAACATCAGCCTGCACTTCATTCAACCCTTCTGCTTTCATATGAGGAGCCAAAGCCTAAAGATGGTTGTGTAGTTTATTCAAGATCACACAAATATAAAGCCACAGGACTGACAAATTCATGCTGTCTCTGCTCTTCCAGGTAATATGGTGCAGATTTTTTTTTTTAAATAGAATAAGATAATGCTATTTTTAAGCTACTGCTTTTTCCTTTATTCCTTTCTGCCCCCTCTTTGATGAAGATGGGGTTGGGGAGACAGTTGTGGATCTGAGTTAGATCTGCAAAATCCATGTTAAAATTCAAGGTGCACGTTTATGTTTGTATTCCTAGCTCAGGAGAGGCAAAGGCAGGAAGGTACATGGGGCTTTACTAGCCAGCCAGTCTAGCCTTATTGATGAATCCCAGATCAGTAAGAAACACAACCTTGAAGGAATTAGATGACCTTTCTGAGAATGATGCCCAAGGTTGATTTCTGAATACACACAACTGGGTGTGCGGGTTATAACAGCACTCAGGAAGTTATGCAGGAGGATTACTGAAAAAGCAAATGCTAGCTTAGACTAAAGAGTGTGACTGTCTCAAAAAACAACAACAAAAAAAGTAATAATGAATTTGCTTAGACTAAAGAGTATGACTGTCTCAAAAAACAACAACAACAAAAAAAGTAATAATGAATTTGATGAGTTCTGGGAAGAAATGGTAAGATTTCCTGGGTTCCAAAATATATGGGTGGCTCAGACCCAATCTCTGCTCATTTACAAACAGCCCCCATTGCTACTGGCTAAATAACATAATTTACTTGCTCCCTAATGAGTGCCATCATCGTCTTGTGTTTGTGCCTTGCTCTGCTCAATACTGTTCCTCTGCTTTAGAGGACTGTGGTTGCTTTTATGAATCTACCCTTCTGGTGCTTTGGTTTTGACACACTTGTAGCTTACTCTGGTCCAACATGGACAGATGGGGAGAACTGAAAACAGCTGGCCTTAGGGGTGAGCAGACTTCAAATGAAAACTTACTTGAACTCACTTGCTACTATGGAATTTTAGAATCGCTCTTCATTCTGTAAGCTACAGTTTTCTTATCTGTTAAGTAGGAATAAGGACTCCCGCCTTGCTGGGTGATTTAAAGAGTTAGAGGTGACATTTAATAAGCTCTGTCACAATGCCAGGCACGGAGGAGAAACCCAGTACAGGATAATGACTCTGCCAAAGGCTTTGCTGTTTGAAAGAAGGAGCATCACAAAGAATAGGTGATATTTTCTCTCTTGTACTAAATCTAATATCTTCAGTGCCACCGAAATTAAGGAACACTGTTCCTTTAAGATTTTTTTTGTTCTGCCTAGAGAGTAATTATCTATAGCAAATACATGAATATTAGCTTGCATTATAAATTTTATAAAAACATAGTGGGATGCATTTTGCACTAAACGTCTGATTACTATTAGATGTCAAGTAGATATAAAACCTAATGTGCTCTTAAAAATCCTTCAAGAATTATTTTGAAACTGCTCTTTGAGAGCGACTTATAAGTTAAGGGATTAGGGATAAAGGCACTTAATATTCTCCTCCCTCTGAGTCAAACTGCCAAAGTTCATCTGAGCCTTAGTAGTTTTGTGTTCACTAAGAATCCAGATCCATTCCTCATCCGAATGGTAGATCCAGATTAAAGGAACCAGGCTCTGGAAATCCTAACTACCTGTCCATTTGTGAGATGTTGAACCATCTATAAAATACATTTTCACTGTGTATTAGGCAGTAACAAAATTGACCTCATTTAAAAATTAATATCAATATTTGCAGAGCTGGAGAGATGGCTCAGCAGTTAAGAGCACCGTCTGCTCTTCCAGAGGACCTGGGTTTGATTCTCAGCACCCACATGGCAGCTAACAACTGTCTGTAGTTCCAGTTCCAGGCAAACACCAAGGCAAATAAATAAATAAAGTTTAAAAAAATTAATATCAATATTTGCATCAGTACAAAAAAATTTAGCCCTGAAGATCAATAGTTTAATATAAAATTGTAATAATCTTAACACAGAAACAAATTGTAGTCACCTCAATTTAAGTTGGCTCACGCAGATGTCACAAACAAAACCAAAATGGTCTGTGTAAGTTTTAGGTTGGATATGAATTGGGGAAACCCAGATGTTGAAAGAAGGATGTGTGATTCATAGAAGGGTTTTCATCTTTGTGATTTAGCCCTGAAACCAATGAAGTCTTCCTGGGACACCAGAAAAAAGGAACTCATTTTAAACAAATCACTAGCCCTTACCCACCCAGCTATCTAACATGGATCTGCACTCTTTATTTTAGCAAACTTAAAACCATTAGAATCTCTCCTCCTCTTCCTCCTCCTCCTTCTTCACCCAAGCCGAAGGAAGGAGTGTAACAGTCACATCAGACAATCCCTAACAACCAAGGAAGGTTTAGAACATACTTAGTCATGTGGCTCCCTTTTTGGGAGATGCTCTGTCAACTCACTATGTCCCCAGCATTGATTCAGGAAGGTCTATATCAATCTGAGGAGTAGAGTCCATTTGCCAATGCTTCTAGTCCAGTAGATATTCCTTCAGCTTCTGTTTCCCCAGCACTGATGTCTAGTTCGAACATAGAAAAGGTGCCTTAGACATACAAAAGACCAGGGACAATCCCCTCAGATTTCAGTCAGAGTGCAGTTTGTGGTTTATTTACATGTTCTCATAGCAACTATACTTTGCCTTCAGAATCTTCCAGGCACTTTTCCTTGCACTTTGTTGACGTTTTCCTAACTTTTTTAGAGTGTAAGGTAAGAACTGGCATCATATTATTGACTTCTGTATTCCCAACTCCTATTATACTGGTTCATAAAATACTTGGTCAATGCAATATTGCAATATAGGGTTTTTCACTAAATGTTAGTCTTGAGAGGATAAGAAATAACACTCTCTCTAACTGGAATTTTCATGGTTATTACTAAGTACCTTGGGGGTATGCTGTTCCAAAATGATGTCTTATTGGTCTTCAGCAAAGTTTAAAATAATAATAGTAGTGTGGTAGTTTGAATAAAAGCCCCCCCCCAAACCGGGGCTCATAAGGATTGTCACTCACTATTAGGAGGTATGGCCACAATGGAGTAGGTGTGGCCTTACTGGAGGAAATGTGTCACTTAGAGTGGGTTTTGAGGCTTCAGATGCTCAAGCCAAACATTCTCACTTCCTGCTTTCTTTATATCCAGATGTAAAACTCTCAGCTCCTTCTCCAGCACTATGTTGCTATGCTTCCTGCTCTAATAATAATGGACTAAATCTCTGAAACAGTAAACCAGTCCAATTAAATCTTTTCCTATATATGAGTTGCTGTGGTCATGGTTTCGCTTCACAGCAACATAAACCTTAACTCAGATTAGTAATTAGGCTAATGCACTTGTACACACACACACACACACACACACACACACACAAACACACACACACCACATGTTGTCTGTAGACCCACCTGAAAGATGGTTGCCTTTTTGCCTTCACTCAAATGTATATAGAAATATAGTACATAGTCATTGTAATATGAAATCATGGTTCTAGTACATTGCAGCTGTTCTGCTGGAAATAGCTTTATTTAGTAAAACTATAAAGAGCTGGTTATTCTATGTTAGGTGCTATTGCTTTTTATTTTGAAATTACAAGGTGTGGGACCCGTAATGTCTGCTGAAGCTTCCTCCAGAACAGAGACTTGCGTGTTCTGTGAAGCCTGAGTTTCTAGCTGCATGTAGTTCTCATTTAGAATCCTTCCTTCTTTTACTTCCTCACTCTGCTTTTCGCCCTTCATAATAATGCACTACAGCTGCGCTATTTCCTAATGTTAACATTTTCGATGTGCAGCTCTGCTGGATGGTTTACACTCCAGGGTCTGTTTAACTTCCCTCCTTTCTGAACTAATCTTATAGCTGTAGGAGAAACATGCTAAAATTTTAGCTTCTAAATTTAAGCACAATAATAATGAACCTGTTATATCCACCTAAATAAAGCCATCTGAAATAATTGATGATATAATTGTTAAATATACAAGTAGATAAGTTTTGTGTGCATGCATTAGAATCCCTCATGGAGTGCAAGTAGTGAAGGCAACCTTATTTGATTTAATTCAGTCCTTGTAGCATGTTGATGATGTTATATATATGGCTTTGGGAAAATACACCCCAAAGCTTAGGGGCTCTGTCCATGCCTGAAGCTCTTGCGAAATACCGTGAAATCTTTTAGCAGTAAGACTAATGGGAGGTCTTTTGTTAACATATGCATTCCTTTAAAAGCAGTTATGGAAGCCTTGTCTCTTTCTTCTCCTTTTGCTTGTTGGTTGCTGATGTTAGCACTCTATCCAGTACCAGTCTCCATCATTGCCATTCAGCAGCCCCACCACAGGCCCCAAATAATGGAGCTACCTGGCCACAGCTCAGAATCTCCAAAACGTCAATATAATCTTTTTTATTTTATAACTTATCTTAGGTAGTATGTTATAAAAATGAAATTTGACTACTGAACACATGCTCTTTCTCTGCTCTAGTTTTGACTAGAAACACAACTCTGAATATGTGTGACACAGAATGCTGACCTAAGAAACCTTTGTAATAACACATGCATGAAGGTCTTCAACTAGACCTCCAAATGTTAAAACTATCCATTCAGAGAACCTTATTCATATGCCATGATGATATTTTTAAGATAAGTTTTAAAAGTACTTAAAGTAACAGAAGCATGAGAACCAAGAAAATATAAAAATGGCATTAGTTTTGCCTCCCCTAAGAAAAATCCCTCTTTCTATGCCAGCCATACACATATGTGGGAGTCAATGTCACTGGTTCGTGTCCTGCTGTTGGTATACACAGCACTGCTGACTGTGAGCAAGGAAGGACACTCATTCTGCACTATGCTTCAATAATTAACCTGAGGCCAAGAGCATGTACTAGAAACATCCTGTCTGTCAAACCCTCAATTTCTAGAAATGATGATTCTAAACTTGCCCAGCCTGATTTGACAATGGCACAAGTCAGGAGAGTTTGCAGTGCATCAGGAGTTTGACTAATATTTCCAGCAGTGTACGTTGTGACCCAAAACACCACCCACAATTCTCTCTCTCTCTCTCTCTCTCTCTCTCTCTCTCTCTCTCTCTCTCTCTCTCTCTCTCAACTTGTCACATGCATGCAACACAAGAAAGAAGAAGGGAGAGATTTTGTTATGTGAAACAAAAAGAAAAGCCTCCCCTCCTCATTGCCATGTATAGCAACATTCATACTTCCTGAAAAGTCATAGCAGAGTAAATGGTGAGTAAATGGTATGGTATAGATCAATGAGTCCAGAAATAAAAAAATTTAGATTCAAATTCTAGCTTTGATCTTTAGAATTTGCAAGTACCAGGCAATATGTTGGTATCATTTCATCTGTTAAACAGAGTTCATTGAATTATGAGCATTCAACATATAATACCCAAAGAAAGCATAACTTAAGGCCCGAATCATCATAATAATTACTATAATTCTGCAGGTGACCTGGAACTGAATACAGTGATACTGATATGTTTGTGAACTATGTGAAGATGTATTGCTTTGGTTGGTATAGATAAAAAGCTCAACATTCAATAGCTAGGAAGGAGAGATAGGCAGAACTTCTGGGCAGAGAGAGATCTCAGGGAAAAAGAAAGGTCATTGCCAGACAGACAGAGAGGAAGCAGGATGGGTAGTATAGAGAACAAATATCTGAGCCATGCAAAAAAAAAAAAAATTCAGATTAAAATATATGGGTTAATTTAAGTTCTAAGAACTAGTTGGAAACCAGTTTAAGCTAAGGCTGAGCTTTCATAATTAATAATAAGTCTCTGTGTTCTTATTTGTGAGCGGCAGCCCCCCCAAAAATCCATCTATAAATGGCGTCCAATGTGGGGACTCAAATATCCAAACACAGGGCCTGAGAAAGCTAAGAAAAGTTCTGGACAAGGAGATGGAAGTGGCTTTTTTGGTCTTGCAGTTTCTCAGGTAACCGGTGCTTGGGGTGGGAGCATAAAGAGGTATGATTAACCGCCACTGCCTGTAGGCTGCACCCACCTGCCAGTGACTGGCACTAAGCTGAGCCAAATGGCTGCTGACATGGCAGTTTAAGATTTGTCTCTCATGGTCAGAGTACTACAGGTACTTAGTAAAGCCAACACCAGACACAGAAAACCTCTAAAAAGGTATAGCATATTTAAGAATGTACATAGGTACTGAGTAAAAGAAAAGAAAATGCATGTAGACAGTTATAGAAAACAATAGTTTAAAAATAATAAAGTCTTTAAAAAGAGATTAAAGTAATTTTTTAAAAGATGGGAAATGTATAAGGTGTCTGGATCCTATAAGGTGTTTTGTTGACTTTAAAAATTTTAAATGCCAATGGAGAAAAATAATAGCTGCTGAAAGACACTAGATTATGGAAACTGCTAAATGAAACCAACCTATATCTTAACTTCAAAATGAAAGTAAGAAAATATGTTGCATTGGGGGAGAAGCTACACCTGTTTTCATAGGAAACAAAAAGTTACGGTTTTCTTCAAAAGTAACGAAGACCATATTTGCTAGGAGAAACCTCCTGAAAATCTTGGCTACAGACATGAAGAAAGAAGTCAAGAAAGACAGCAGGACAGGTGACATATAGGTTGATCCCTATACTATCGTAACTGCTCTGAGAATGGATGACACATGATAAATTTTGTTGACTAGAGTCTTGTCACTTACTATTATATGCCATCCTTTCATATGACATAGAAGCAGATTTATAGTTTGGTTCTACAGTACCAAAAGGATATATAAGGTTGATAGATACCTTTTACCTACTCACAATTAAACAGAAAATCATTTTTAACTGACTTGTGCACACTTCACATTTTATACTTGTGTTAATGCAGATATGTATGTTATCTTTAAAAGTTTATGTGTTTCAGGAAAGCAAAAACAAAACAAAACAGACACCAATGAAAATAAGTAGCCCAGATGATCCAGACTCTTAGAATGCCTCTTGTAGTTTTCTCAAAATTTTTCATCCAGAACAACTTCAAAACTGCTAGCTTATCCAGCTTCACAGACTGTTCTAGCTAAGACTTCAAATAAGCTCTATACATTTCCATCACACAGAGACTAAACAAAAAGTAACATAGCTATCTCTCCCAGGACTTAAGAATTATTCCAATTTTCTAAGGGTCCCTTCAAGATTCCACCACCTGAAAACAACAGAAACCAGTGTAGAGAACATGACATCCATATTCCCAAGAGGTGGAGTGGGTATTTTTTGGTCATTCAATGGGTTACAGATATTTATTACTACTTAGGGGGGTTGTTTATAAATTGCTGATTTATAACCAGCAATTTGATAATTGTTAAGGAAAAAGTTGAACAAAGGAGTTTGGATTCAGGGATATCTTTCTGAAGGAAATAGGGATGATATAGTATAGAAATAGTGACATAAAAGGGTAGATTATCAAGTCTATTTTTGAACAAAAAAAATGACTATTAGTCTCAAATATTTTACATTAATATGGATTTTTATACTTTAATACAAATTTAAGGCTGTTTTTGTTATACTATATATGTATGTACATATACATATATTTTTACTCTTGTTAAGGTATTGTACTGATGCAGCTCATTTAACAATATAATGTAAATTTCTATTTCATTGAAAGCTACTATAAATTATTTAAGATAATTAAAAAATGAAGGTTAGGAATCATCTATAACAATTAAACTTACAGTCATGTTAGGTACATTTTCAAGGTCAAACAGAGATATATTTCACATAGATATGTGGTCTTTAAACACTTTAGATACCTACAGAATATAGCATTTAAAATGTTTTAATAACATAAAGCTTTTTATGACAGTGAGACAAGTCTACTCCTGGTGGCACCATTTTACTTCAAAAAAGATGAAGAACTTCCATATGGAGTTTGCTTCCATTGAGGCAAAGTTAGCCACTGGGCAAGAAACTGCTCTTGCCTTGGCTTCTGACAGTATGCTGTCCAAATTAGACAGTGTAGAGAGCTGCGTGGAGCTGCGCCTTAAAGATGGCGCTGGCTTCTGTCCTCCACCTTCCCGATGGTGAGTACTCTCTGTGACAAACAACTCCATAATTGGCTAAGGCTAAGAATCTGGCTTGCTTCCACATACCTGGGCCTATCGGTAATGCCCATGTGCCGCACTAGGGTTGGCTGCCCAGTGGCTATTTAGGCTGTGGGCGGGTTTCCCCGGGGTCAGAAGAAGATTGTTCAAGGTTCCTGAATAAACTGCTGAAAGAAGAGCTTGGAGTTGCGTCTTGCTTCCTGGTCGAGGTGGTCGCAACAAGTGGTGGCCCGTACAGGGATTCCACTCTCAATGAAGGCTCAGAACTTTTTGTGGTCAGGGCAGTGCACTGGTAAGTTCCCAGGTAAGGTGGGAATCCGCGATAAAAGCAGGTCAAAAAGTTCCCGGGTAAAGTGAGAATCCGCAACAAAAGTGGGTAAAAATTTTGCTCTCCTCTGTAGACAAAGAGAGAGCAGGACAAAAGGCTCGCCAGCAGGCGAATTGAAAGCGAAAGCAAAAGATTACATAAGAGGTTACTAGATTAGTTATGGGCGCTTTGCTGTCGCACCCAATTTTTCTGGCTCTTAAGGAGCTGCTTCATTAAGGTTTTTCTGGTAGCAACATTTCCTGAGTCCGCTCCATTTGCTAGCAGCTGGAGAGATTCGCAGTCTCCTCCACCATATTGAAAAGCCGCCAAGAGGGGCAGAGTCAGCAATTAAAGTGATACCAACATTTTAAAAGGTCTTTGGGTTGGAAAATGATTAAGAATTCTCAATAAAACAGATTTAGACTCTCAAAACCTCTAAATGGGGAACAGTGTATGTACAATACGCATAAGCTTCAGAGAGAGAAAAAAAGAGAAAAAATATGGGTAAAGAAAGCCCTTTAAGAAGGAGAAATAGGTGGGGCTGGAGAGATGGCTCAGTGGTTAAGAGCACCATCTGCTCTTCCAGAGGACCCGGGTTCAATTCCCAGCACCCACATGGCAGCTAACAACTGTCTGTAGTTCCAGTTCCAGGCAAACACCAAGGCAAATAAATAAACAATAAATAAATAAAGTTTTTTTTTTAAAAAAAAGGAGAAATAGGAATAAAGATAAAGATAAAGGTCACGTAAAGATGGCAGATAAACAGAGTCTGGATTATGTTTATTTTGTTTTCTTTTAATTTTTTAACTTTTAATGAGCTAATTGCAGAGAGAGAATTGATTGCTAAGGCTGCTAAGTTGGACAAACATATATATTTTAAAGATATCTTGACTTTGGAATCTGTTTATAAGAATATGTTACTTGGGAAAAGAGTTTCTGCTTTTGTCTCCACAGAAGATCAAAACCTGTGGATTGGTTCTAGACAAATGTGGTTCCATTTGCCAAGGCCACCTGAAATTCTCTGACTAATAAGAGGCTGTCTTGAGGATCAGCGCTTCAATGAGGCAGGGGAGAATGGCCAGGCCGACTTAGAAACTCCCACCACCATTTCTGGAACTAATTCGGGCTGTTCTGGTGAAGGCATTAAGCCTTTGTTTAATCTTACCTATAGGCCTACTCCTGTTTGTGTGTATCTCCCCTTTTTGTTTATTGTAAGCAATAGGGAACCTACCTTTTGTTCTAATGATACATGCTTCTATGCCCAATGTTGTAATGCTACTTAATTTAGCTATGCAATAGTTACCCGCATGCCTCGCTGGGTACCTGTGCCTGTTGATGCTCCTGAGGCCATGACTCAATTTAGGCATAATAGAGACTTCGGGATTACAGCGGCCATTGTTACGGCTGTTTCCCTGGCAGCAGTCGGGGCTACTACTGTGGCCGTTGCTATGAGTCATACTGTGCATACTGCTCAGACCTTGAATAATCTCTCTGCTAATGTAGCACAAGCCCTGGATGTACAAAAGGGCATTAATGCTCAGCTAAAGGGAGGCTTGATGGTGGTCAACCAAAATATTGACCTGGCTTAAGAGCAAATTGACACCCTCTGGCAGATTGACCAACTTGGCTGTCAGTGGAAATATGCTGGCCTTTGTGTGACTAGTGTACAATATGGCAATTTTACCTATGCTGCAAATCTGGCTAAGCAATTTTCCAGTTATCTTTTAGGTAATTGGATGGGAGAATTCGACAACCTAATGGAGCAGCTGAGGGTGGCTATCGTCACGGTGAACTTGACCCGGGTGGATGCCAGACTGGTGGAAGGATTGTCCTCATGGATCTCTGATGCCATAAACCATTTTAAGGAATGGGCGGGTCTAGGAGCCTTGACGGTCCTCCTGGTGTTGGCCTTGTTGGTGTGACTGTGGTGCATCTACCGGGTTAAGGAGTCCCAGCGTCGCAGTGCAACCATGATTATTCAAGCCTTTACAGCCGTTGAAGCAGGACAGTCCCCTCATGCTTGGTTGGCTACCTTAAAGGATTAATTTTCCTAGGCCCAGGATGCGAGGCTTGAACACTGCACTTGGGGCCTGCCGAGACCTGGGCTCCAAGAAGAGCACACCTGATTGCATGTGGGTTGATACCTTGCCTCCCACCTCTGTGAAGAAGGGTATTGGATGGGTCTGGTACTCATTGGGTGGACAACACCTGAGTGAGGATCAGTACAATGTCCCTGGTCCACTCTACAGAGATCAGGCCTCTACTCTTGCCTGTTGCTATAATATAAAAAAGGGGGAACTGTAGAGAGCTGCATGCAGCCGCACCTTAAAGATGGCACTGGCTTCCGCCCTCCACCTTCCCGACAGTGAGTGCTCTCTGTGACAAACAACTCCATAATTGGCTAAGGCTAAGAATCTGGCTTGCTTCCACATACCTGGGCCTATCGGTAATGCCCACATGGTGCACTAGGGTTGGCTGCCCAGGGCCTATTTATGCTGCGGGCGGGTTTCCCTGGGGTCAGAAGAAGATTGTTCAAGGTTCCTGAATAAACTGCTGAAAGAAGAGCTTGGTGTTACGTCTTCCTTGCTGGTTGAGGTGGTCGCAAGAAAACAGGACATAAAAGGTGACTACTGAATTTTGCCAAGACAGGGTATAACAGTCCTTCAAAAATTCTTGTTTCACAATAAATCTTTCAGATATTATAGGCAGAATAATTCCTGTAGGCTGAAGATGGATGCTCCAACATTGCAGAGGATCGTTGGGGTAACTGTCCAGACAGCTGGATGTCTCTGTCATTTCCATCGTTTTGGAAGTTGCTTACTTTGCACTTCCTGTCTAAACAGGTAATAGTATAGCCTTCTTGGGTCTCAGATGGGGTTGAAGATTTGATATGCCAATTATAGTTACAGTTTTCCATAGTTATGGTAGAAAGAAAATCAGGCACAAAACTTTGGATCCACTAACATAGGATAGACAATGGAGTATTATCTCTGAATTTGCCAAATGCTAACGTATTGGACATTGTAAATGTATTTCTTACATACAGTTTTACTGTGTTAGAGTTAAAACCTTCCCTTTTTGTTTAGACAAAAAGAAGGAAATGAGAAATATGTGTACACTCTGTGAAGATGTATTATAGTGATTGGTGTAATAAAAAGCTGAACAGTCAATAGCCAGGCAGGATATATAGGTGGGATTTCTAGGCAGAAAGAGATCTGAAGAAAGAAGAAAGGTCATTGCCAGCCAGATGGGGAGAAAGAAGGATGGGCAGTACAGACTAAAGGTAACCAAGTCACGTAAAAAAATGTAGATGAAAAGATATGGGTTAGTTTAAGTTATAAGAACTAGTTAGGAACCAGCCTAAGCTAAATCTGAGCTTTTATAAATAATAAGTCTCCATGTCTTTATTTGTGAGTTGGCAGCTCAAAGAAACGTCTGTGTACATGCTGAGCCATGTATATGTCATCCCCAGACCATCCTTGCCCACTTCACACTTTGGGCACAATCTCCTTTCTGTTTCCTGGTTAGAGAAGTATCCATGAAGCATTAGTCACCACTGCAATTGCCATATCTGTGCCCCTGTTTCCTGAAGGAAACAACTGTACAAATGCCCCCGACATGACAGGAGCTACCCAGTCCCTTGTCCTGTGTTCTGTAAGCAATTTTACTAGGTCAAGGGAGCAGGAGATCCTATACACCATATTTTAACTAGATACAAAACAGAGGCAGAAAAGTTGATTCTTGTCTCCCTCTGTTCTTCATGGAATGTGATAAGACAACAGCATTTATAAGACACAGGCCACAGTGTCTCTTGTAACTTAGCAACTAGCTGTGTTTCTGGTGGAGATGTTACACATTTTGTGTGTGCTTTCTCATCTTCCCCAGGGCTATTCTTTTCACCTCACTCTGGTTTTGCTTCCTTGGGCTTGTATAACCTCCCTTGCCCATCAAGTGTTAGCATGTGCAACTGTTCCTCTAGGAAATTTAGGTTAGGAACATGAGATTGGGGGCTGTGTGTTGGGAGGATAGATGAGGGTGCTACACACATGAAAGCGGTAGAGGACAGGAGATGGGAAAGAAAAAGAAATGAAGAGTACCTGACATCAATTCTAATTTTCTACTGCATTTCTCCAGGAGTAGATGTTCCGGAAGTCACATGGCTCCAGTATTAATAAGAAAAATTAGTAGAACAAAGGGCCTTTGAGGGAAAACTATCATGCATTTCATTCTACAGGGTTCCTTTTCAATTATTCAATTATGACATAAGATAACATGTTTAGAAGCACTTAACACCATCCCATGAAAGAGATATTTCTCTTCAAAATGCTGTGGGTTTTGAAATTAAATAAGGTGGAACAGGGTGCTGAAATGTAGCATTCTTTCCTCTATGAACATGGCCACCCTTTATAGAAGAAGTCACGCATTGTGGTTCAGCACGAAACAAATGAACTATCCATTCTCATTGCTAGCACTTCTCCTGTTGCTTGCATGTAATTTTCTGTAACTATAGATTTTTCTCCAGTGAGGACCTACAAGAGTTGTTCTAATTCATTTCACATCCTTTATTCTACTTCATAGTGATGGTGGTCTTCAGTGTCCCCAAGTCCCCTGCTGCTGTCTTGCACACCGCAGTCTTTTCCCCAGGCCTGGTGGCATTGATATATGTGATCTGTTCATTATGATCCAGGATTATTTCACCCTCATTTTCGTGACTCCCTAATGACTGCTTTCTGTAGAGGCATATTTGCTGAGCTGGTGCTTCACAGGTGGTTTGGTTTGTGGCATATTTTAATGGCTATGAAACTATGGGCTGAGCTATTGGGTTGCAATGAGTTACATAATGCATGTGCAATCCAGGGCACCAACAAGAGAGTTTTCCTGAGACCATAAATGACCCAGAACACTGATATGACACGGGGACTGACTGCCGCTCACTGCATGTCTCCTCACAGGGATGTACTTAGCTGGGAGGGCCATAGGACTGTGGAGTGCAGATCTAGTAATCATCCAATTACAATAAGGCATATTTATTTCTGTTGCTATTTGGTTCATTTTATTTTTATTTGGTTTGTTTTCTGTTCTTAGCAATCAGACCATTTCATGAGCACTTTGGCAAGCCATAGTAATAGTTGTTTTCTCTAGGAAATGTTTAACCTTTCAAACCCAGCAAGATGTTATGGACATTCTAAATTCAATTAAATGTGGTCCCAAACCTTGGATTGATGGCTATAACACTTTCTTTTTCCTCACTATCCGTGTTTACTTTACTTGGAGTCAAGGAAATGAAAATGAGCCTTTGGTGATGCTGAGTTGACATTCTGGGTTTCCAAACACAACTCTTCTGGTCACAGCTCATTCGCAACTACCATGTCCAGAAAAGTCCATCATTGGTCCCCAAAGGACAAAAACTTAACAATTTGACCTCTATTTTTTGCATTATTCTTCACACCCTATTCATTTATCAGGTAACTGTTCCACATCCCAACACCTGTGTCAGGTGACAGGGACACCCTGTAGAATGAAACAGTGAAGTTCCTGTCCTGAGATAAAACAACACAGAATTCTTCTGAGACATATGTTTCAAGATTTGTTTCTCAAGTGGTGTGCATGATGAGGAGGGACAAAAGTGGGCAGGTCCATTCTTCCTGTATCTATGCAATCATTACTCACTAACAAAAGCATTTAGAATATCTACTTTGTGACAAGGCTAAGCCAGAAAAGCAAGGATAGAGATATCCAGGGTATTCAGAGTCATACTAAGTTCATTAATTTCATTGTAAAAAATATCTGAAAAGACTAGGGTTTTTCTTTTTTTACATTTACTCCCAACAAAAGTTAATTAGGATAAAATAAAGGAAAGCTTAGTGAAAACAAAGGAGGTGTTTGTTACTGTATCATAGAAAAACTAAAAAGCAAAACAAAACAAACACCCCTCAAGATAATTAGTTGAATTTCTTTTTTACAGAGGAAATGAGAGAAGTGGTCAATAAATACACAGATAAATAAATGATAGAAATTATTTGTAATTCATTTCAGTTGGGAAAAGCTTTTGTTTGTAAATCTCAAGGTCAGTGAGTATGAAATTATAACATTTGGCATATCAGTGTTGAACTTATAAATTAATGTTTCAGAAGACAGATTTGGAATATTTATGAAGGTATTAAATTCAATTTCACAGCTAACAACTTATTTGACAAATATACTAAAACCTGGACACAGAGATGTTGAGGTTCATGGTGGCTCATGGTGTCATATACAGAAGTAAAAATGGAAATTACCAACAATCCTTCAATAGGGCCAGATAGGTCATCACACATCACAGCACTGTGTGCCAAATAACAAGAGTCTAATTAAAGAGTGAAGACAGATTATTAAATTAAAAACTAGTTTAGTCAAATTAAAATCTGCAATATTCTCTATCAGAGTATGAGAGTGCAACATATATTATTAAATTCAAAATAATATTAGTCAAATTAAAATTTGTAATATGTTCTATCAGGATTCACAAGAAACTGTTAACACTTCATTCCAGTCAGCCCAGGAGGCATCTATAGGCATCTGCTAAACGTGGTCTGCTCTCCCAGACCCCTGTACTGGGTCCAGGATCCTTGAATACTCGAATGCCTAGAATCAGGAGGAATTGAAGATCAGTGCATATTTTCAAAGAAATGAGGTTTCTAAAAGAGTTGTGGGTAGTAGTGAGGGGAGGCAGAGAGGTCAATTGGTTCCAGTGTGCCAGAAGCTTCCCCAGTCTTAACAGAGAACATCCCATATCAGAGCAACTCCCTCTAATCAGCAGGTCCCTGGGGCCTGCTTGGGGCAGCTGCACAGGCTGAGGAGAAGAAGAGCCGTTCATTTTCTTGCCCTTCCTGGTTCCTCTGCCCAGATATTAGAGGGTTTTGGCAATTTCCAAAACCCAAAGTCCTGATACTGCTTCCATTTCTGTCTCGGACATAAGGATTTCTACACTTGCTATGACTTTTTTTGACCCAATATTTCTAAAATTGAACATTTTCTGAAGATTTTGTCTTACTTTACGGGACAAAATAAATTTGTAGAAGAACAGAAATGGAAGGAATTTGGAAGGGGTCAGTGGTGGTGTTGAGTGGCATTGGAAGGCATAATCATAATAAATCCTAGAAATTTCAACACACACACACACACACACACACACACACACACACACGTACATCACATGCCTACAGAACTGGAAGAAAGTAGAAGTGTTGGATCCCTTGAAGCTGCATATACACACAGTTGTGGAATACTAATTTGGGTGCTAGGAACTAAACTCTAGTCTTGTAGAACAGCAGCCAGTGCTCAGAAGCACTGAGCCACCTCTCCAGCCCCATCCTTTCTGATACACAGAGAGAGGATTTGCATCTGTGAATCTGGATGTGGGTACCCGGTGAAGTGCTAGGGAAGGCTGGAGAACAGGATGATGTCACCTGTTCTGCTCTATCATTCTCTACTTGTCACTTTGAGGTCAGGTCTCTCACTGACCCTGGAGCTAGGCTGGCAACCACCAAACCCAAGGGATTCCCCTGCCTTTGATCCTCACAGTCCTGGAGTTACAAATGTGTACAAGGCCAAGACTGGCTTTCTTTTGTGGTGCTGGAATCAGAACTCAGGTCTTCATGGTCATGGCTCATTTCTTTTACTTACTAAGCTGTCTTTTCATCACCATTCCAAAGGTTCTCTAGACAAAGAAAAGTATCATGGTGTGGATGGACAGTGATAGGGTAGTATTTATTAGAAAAAAAAAATGAACTGAATCTCTGAAATTAAGTTTGTTTTGAAATAAATGGTCATGTACAGAAAAGTTTCACCATCCTGAAGAGCTCCTGATTCACAAGTTGAACTCAATAATTTATGCTTTTGATGTGATCCATATGACCCAGAATAATCTAGGAGGAATCGCTGACTAAGAGAAGAATTAAATTATTCCCAGTTGTTAATGTGCTGAAGTGTACAAGGTCCCTTATCAGCCAGTCTATCAAGACTAAAGAAGTCCCTCTGTATTCTCCTTGTTAACAGCCTCCAAAGCAAGAGGGAGCCACATCCTGGGGACACAAGCTTTCACCACTGAAATGAGGTACCGTTTCAGACTCCAGCAGGGCATCAGAAACATAACTGGGAGTGCATGTGTTTTTAATGATGGTGTTGGTATTTATTTCATGTATATGTTCACAGTAACCATTTACAGAAGGAAAAATAAAAGCCATTCCAGATTGCTCACATTTTCCAAGGCTTCCTACAGAAAAGAATGCCTCAAGTTACCTCACAAGTCATCTAACCTCTTAGCTCTGACATTTTTGTCCCTTTAGAGAGTGGGGTTATTACTATTTCCTCGGACAGATGATCACTTTCTCACTGTACCACTTATTTATATGGCTGATATTTTCAAGGATTTATAGATGAATGAAATACAGGGAATTTAGGAATCTGGTTATATTAGAGGTGACAGTTTAAAAAAAAAACCCAGTTTCTATGATAATATTCTAAGAGAAAGTTGGTGTGTGAAGGATTTCTGAACATAAATAGGAAAGATTTAAACTCATAAGGAATTCAGGACTTGCTATTTCCAGGGACAGAGAGATGCCCCACAGTTTCCATAGAAGTTTGGAATGGAGACTTCTAGGCTGATAGCTTGCAGCCATCAATCTCCTAGCTGAAAGAGGGCACTCTAAAGGGAAGTATGTGCACTTGGAAGAGGGATCTAACACACACAAGGACCTGGACCATGGAGGATGAAAGGAAGATAACCAGAAAGGAGCTTTGGTAGTATTTGTTCCCTGACAAGTCTCCTATACAAGGCTCTCATAGGAGTACCCAAACATGATGATCATACTTGCCATTTCATTCCAAAACAGGAAAGAGAGGTAATGAAGCCCATGAGGGACTAGATAAGGCCAGGTGTACAGAGCACCAAAGTCCCTGGCCACTTTTCCAAATCACTCTGTGTCTGAGTAAAGGATAACAGCATTTAATCTTTGCCCTGAAGACCTTCTAAGGTGGTGCCAGAAGAGTATTTTGGAGAGACCCTCTCTGGTAGCCACATCCAATAGGGAGGATCAGAGCTTTCCCCCACAATAACTCAAGTGTCTGTTGGCATGTGTGGAGACATCTAGTTCACTTAATTATGGATGCTACCATGTTTCCATTTATGCCCAAGCACATACACAGAAACACACACAAAGACACATGTATACACACAGAGAGACACACATACACAAATATACACAAACATGCAGACACACAGATACACACAGAGAGATAGGCACACAACCATCCGGAAGGTAACCAAAGAAGGAGATAGACCTCAGAAATCCATCCAACTTCAAGGGGAGTAGGCTAGGTAAGGGGAAGGAGAGGAAAACACAGAGAAGCATTTTGAAAGCTGCTACAGATGCCGCCCCTCAGGTGTGGCCAGGTGAACTAGAGGCTGGCTGCTGGTCTTCATAAGGACAGTAACTAGAGACACAGGGCATATGAAGCAGTTTTGACTTGCACAAGACTAATTACTACAAGGGCTACACGTCTGTCAGAGGAGTCTCTTGCTTTAAAAACTTGAGGTGATGCCTGGGCTAAGAGCTCTCCTGAGCTGCACATCTCCATGTGGCTATAAATTTCAGTCAAGTCATGTCTTGCAAATTGGATCTAATTAAAGAACTCCGGAAAGGGGGAGGGTAAGTTTGTATATGCATTTAGATGGAGGAGGAAAAGGGCTTTTGCTTCTCTGACTGAAATTATGTTGGCCACCATAATCCCTTTTTGAGGTTGGAAACACACTCTAGTCATGTTCATGTGGAACGAATGTACTTTAACTGGGTGTTTAAAACAGGCACCACCTTGTTGCAAACTCTAGGGTGTTTTTGTTTTGTTTTTAAGGCTAGAGGATATTTTTGAGAAAACTGGGGGAGGGGAGAATGTTTCAATGAAAGGTCCCCCCCCTCACACACACACACACCACCACCGCTTAATCTTTCCTTCGAGCAATGAGGATCTGTATCCTGGTGAGTGCACCAGAAAGTCAAGGTTCTGAGATGGGAAACAAACACTGTTATCATAAAGATACGGAGCTGGGAACTGGAAGAAAAGTGACCTTCCCTCCTGAGGTTGTTAGGAAAGGTTAATTCGCATTTCACCTCTGGATCAAGGAGATACTCTTTGAAGTTGCTGAAGTCTGGTTAGCTTTCTGCTGATTGTATTGTATGTATGTGTCCTGCTTTGAAAATTACAAGAAGCATCTGTTTTAAGGGGAGAAGTGCAACAAACTATAAACAGAATGTTACTTATGTATTGAGAGGAAAGATACCATAGTTTCAGCATCTAGAGGCAAGAAGGAAATGTAGCTGGTAGTCTAAGGACAGTGAAGTTTTAGCCATTGTTTTATTTTATTTTGTATCCCTGGCTAAACCCAAATACTATGTAGGGGAAGAAATCTTGAATTTCTGACCCTTCTGTTTCCACAGTGCTAGGATCACGGTGTATGACATCATGAGTAGTTTGTGTATGTATGTATGTATCATGTATGATACTGGGGTTCAAACCAAGCATCCTATCAACTAACTTATAGACTCAGTTTTTAATACCCAAGAAAACACGTTATGAATGTTGTTACATGGAGGATTACAATTCAATGTGCACTGTCAATGAAACAAACACCTTTCAGATAGCAATCTATTTCACCATCTACATCTTTTAGTGCCTTTCTTTTTCCGCCAGACTCCTGTTCAAATTCATCACTAGGAGTCTCAGGCTGTTCATCACTAGGACCACGTCCAAATTTATTGAGAACATGTGTGTTTCAATAATGTCCAGAGAAATTTTTTTTTCCTAAGTTTATATAGTATTTCTATGCACAAAGTCAAGGCTGTGGACAAATATGGATGGGACTCTCTTTACTGCTTTTGAAACTATAAGGAAGTTCCTGAGAGGCCTTTTCAGGTTAAGGGGAAGGTCATGTGTGGTGTGGTGGGGAAGGGCAGGGTGGGGTTCTTCAGGGTGTGTATGGGGGTGGGGCTAGGCTATCATTCTTTACCTTAAAGCAGTTTTGCTACCAAGACCAGAAAGGAGCTTTGGTACCTGAACATGGATTTTAGAAAGACATCTTCTGAGATATACAATGTTAAAAATCCCACATGGTGGGCCATCTTGAGGTGTAGTGTGTAGAAGAGATACTCTTGATAGCAATGGACACTATTCTAGGCCTGATCTATGTGCCACTCATCATACAGTTTTTCTTTTTTTTCATTTTATTATTATTATTATTATTATTATTATTATTATGAACAAAGAAGTCACACTTTCTAACCTTATATATCCTTATTCAAGGTCCCTTCCCCCTCCCACCACATCAGGTCATTCTTTCTTCTCCACAAATCCCCATCCCATCCCTGGGCAGGCTGCAGGCAGTCCCATGGTCCCACTGCCCCAATATTGCTTAGTTCAGTCTCCACTCCTGGCAAATGTAAGACTCTTCAAAGGCAATTGGGCCTGAAGTTGCTTCTGTCTCTAGAAGCTCCTTAAAGTGGGGCTAGGTAACCCTGTTTTCATCCTTAAATTTAGCTTCTGTTTTATTGCACTAGTGACTTCACCCTAACTCATCTGATCCCAGATTGGAATCATTCTAATACAACTAGGCCCCAATCTGTTGTCTCTGGAGAGCCAAGATATCCAGGTAAGTAAAGGAATGAATGGAAATTAATCTGATAACTGCTTTAGAGGAAGAGAAAGAGATTTGAGATAAGGAAAATTACAATATTGCAGGAATCATTACAATGAAAAGTACCCTGTGTAGAATGAACCTAAGGATGGTTTCTGGACCAGAAGTTTTCAGAATTTCCCCCACAAGTTCTTGGAGGACTAAGAAGCAATTTTGTTTTTTCACACCAAATTGAGAATTAATAATGATCCCAACATAAGCACCGAGCTGTTTGGAGCCTGGGAGAGAAGGTATAGGAACATTGGAAGATGCATTATATGTTTATTTTCACAATACCAAGTTCTATAAGGTACCAAGATCGTTTTCTTCTCCTTTCTTTCATGTCCCTCCCCACCCCTGTTTCTACTCCTCCCTCATGCTTCCTTCATTTTCCTCTCAAGACACTCACAAAGGCTCAGTTATGTTTCACTTTCATTCATATACAAGTTCCAGTCGGAGTGGCTGGCTTTTACAGGAAGAGTTCTACTTGAAAGAAACTAAAGTGGAATGGCACCATGAGTAAATCAACTGAAGGATCAAGTGGCTGTGCAGGCCGGGCAGAGAAATTGGTTTAGCATAGGGATTAAGAGGCTATCAAGTCAATGTGACCCAGCCTAGACTCCAGTTGCATCATTTACTGTGCATATCCTTGGGATAGTTAATTAAAGCAAATCACATGCCTTCCTATTAAAATGGGGATAATGTGATCTCCAGGCTTGATTGTGAAGATTAAATACTAGTATGTACATAAAAAGCTTTGACAATACTCAGGCCAAAGCACTCAATAAATATAGTAATTAGCATAGTGTTGGAAAACATAATATCTCCAACTACTCCCATCATTGCAAAGTGATAAAGCAAAGGACATTCCAATAACCTCCCTAATTAAGCAGATACATATTCAAACAATAATTTAATTTGTTTGCTTTCAGGGTTGTTTGTGTCTCATTCAAATCACTTTTGGTAAAACATATTTGTGGCCCCAGGAGACTAGCTTCTAGACTTAAGTCTTTGAGCTAATAATGAATTGGCAGATACTGGCCTGTGAGGGAGTCTAAAGCAGTAATCTCATTGGGTTGGTACTGGTTCCTTGTTTGTCCCGAGATGCAGCCTTATCTCAGTGGTGCTAACAAAGCAGGAGGCAAAGGTCATTAGTTCACCTCCTTCACAGTCACACTGTCACTTAATTCACTTATAGATGCCGTAAACATCACCAATGCAGGGAAACAAACTATCATCCGGGACTTCCTCTCTGGAAGAGAACACCCTCCCTTCTTCATTCATTTAATTTTCTACTGTAAATCAGAAGAACGTTCTACTCTTTGACCTTAACTAAAGCAGCTTAAGTGGTGTGTCTAGAGGATCAGGAGACAGGAGTTCTGGCCACTGACTTCCTTGAGAACTAAGACAGGCTTCCATATCATATTCCTCACCTACAAAGCTGGGGTGGGGATGGGGGACTGTATTGCTTATCCATCAGTTCCTTCTCAGACCTCATGGCTTATTATTTGATATCAGAGGACTTCTTTACAAGAACCAAAAGGTTAAATGCTATTTTGTAGATTGTATAATAAGAAAAAGGGAAGCAGAGTCCTTGAATATTAATTTTTATAGTTCACCTATTTAAGTTAGCTTCCTAGCTGACAGGTTGCATAGAAGAGGGGTTTGTATATGCTAAGCAAGAGCTGTTGAGAGCTGACAAAATGTGTAGGGTCTACATGGAAGTACCATGGAGTAACAGTTGGGGTCAAGCTTAAACTAAATATATAGGTTAAAAAAAAACCCTGCATATGTAGTAAAAAACAAACAAACAAACCACTTACAAATTAAAATTACATAGACTTCATAGGATGACAAAAATTCCAGCCTGGCCCAGCTTTACCTTGGACTTAAATGGTTCATATGTTTAACCCAGATCTCTGCTTTTCTTCTCCAAATCTCTTCTTTAACAGCTTAAGCACCCTTACCCAGAAGTACTATCAGTTCCTATTTCTTTATGATTACTCTTGGTCTTTCAGATAGATGTTAAGGGTTGTGGTTGTTGTTGTTTTTGGTGTGTGTGTGCTTGTGTTTAATAAAAAGGGATCTGTGTAGATCAGGTTGGCTTCAAACCCTACATAACCCAGGCACATCTGAAACTCATGGTGACAGCCCCTGCACCCTCTCCCTCCCTGCTGCTGTGCGTGATCATTATCACACCGGGAAAGATATTATTACGTTTAACATGTTGCATTTACTACAGAATATTTGCTTAAAGATAACTTAAGGGGCTGGAGAGATGGCTCAGCCGTTAAGAGCACCGTCTGCTCTTCCAGAGGACCCGGGTTCGATTCCCAGCACCCACATGGCAGCTAACAACTGTCTGTAGTTCCAGTTCCAGGCAAACACCAAGGCAAATAAATAAATAAATAATAAATAAAGTTTAAAAAAAAAAAAAAGATAACTTAAAATGTGTGAAATGTATTTTTTTTCCTTTCAAAAAACAAACAAGATTAACAAAAGACAAATTAGTGCATGGCTATTTCTGTGTATTGAATGCTTTCTGTGTGTCAGGCACTCTCTATCCCCCTGAACTGGTCCTTGTAAAGAGCCATTATCATCCCATTGTACCACCCCACACACTCATGGTATTGACATGCCTGAGGGTCCAGGGCTTTTCCTGACTCTTCCAGGCCAGTAACCTAGAGCAAGATGTAGGGTGAAGCCTGGGCTTGCTGGCTCCAAACTTGTACTCCCTCATCTTTTTCCACTTCCTTCATCCTTTCTCACCCCTCCCTAGAGTTTTCTGGAGAGGCAGGAGAAAATTTTGGATACTTCTTACTCCTGGTGCTTCAATATTAAGAGAAATTTAATTTTTGAGCTTTATTTAACAGCCTGGCTTATTCTAAAACTTTATATTCATCTTCTCATATAAACTTTTAAAGAAATCATATTCCAAAGGATTAATTAGAAATTTAAATAAAAAATTTACACATGCTTTATGCAAGCCCTTTCTGGAGATCTGGATTAAGCAAAAGAAATACGATCTCAGGGATGCAAGGGTATCCTTGAATCCAACTCTGAAGACTTCCCTGCCATGGCAGATACTCTGCATCTTATATTATCAAGTTCCAGATGAAAATTGGCTATTTCACTGCCATAATTCTATGCCAGCCATCACGTGCATTTCTAATGTACATAAATACTTTTTTTTTTTTACAAATAGGTAACAGAAATACAATATATGGATTTAAAAATAAATTTAACTACTTAATGACTCCAGTTCCTATTTTTGCTAAACTGGAATAAATAATTACTACTGGAAAAAGCTTTCTTGCTTCCCCCAATATATATTACAAAATATTACCTTAGTAATATTTAAATTAAACACTTTCCCATTTTTTAATATGATGACACACTGTCTTTGCTTCTACTTATGAAGATATGTGACACTCAAGAAGTTACTATCAATTAATTCTCTCTGGAACATGTTCTAAATTTGGAACCTTGGAAATCTATTAGCTGTTTAAAAATTTTCAATTAAAGAAGAGCTGTAGGCATAGATAGTAATTACTAGAAGCTTGATCAGATGGAACATGGCCCTTCTAAAGATACCAAAGAGAGCCATTTCTTAATGTCAACAAACGGATGAGTTGCCTCCTCTAGAAAAGCTAGTAGGCTGATGCACTGTCTTCCAAACCAAATCACTTAGTCTGGCACAAATCATGTCAAAAGTTTCCATACTTTTATTTTCAAATTGGATTTGAAGATTCTTCTTGTTCAGATTCTGTGAAGAGCCCTGGCTGATGGAGACAAATAATATAATTGGATAAGGCTCCCCACAGAGAAACTGCAGAAAACCAATTGCCCAGTGCTTTATTTTCAGAGTTAAAATTTACCTTAATAAAAATAAACAGAAATACTGAAAAGAGTGCATTCAACCTAGATTTAATGCTCCCCTCAGACCTCTTTCAGATCTGTGACCTATATAACTCAAAGGAGTAAAAACATTAAAAGTCCCACAAAAATGTTGAAAGCAAAAATTTGTAAATTCTGCAACATATACTCTTTACAGAAAACAAAACAAAATAAAACAAAACACCCCCCCCCCCATATAGTTTGGGATAGTAGACAAAAACATTTGAAATGTGGGGAAAAAATAAAACGTGTAAGAGTTTAGGAAGATTCTCAGTGGGTAAAGTGTTTGCTGGTAGAGTAGCACAAATATGAAGACCTGAGTTCAGATCCTCAGCATGTATGTATAAGCCCAATGTGGTGGTATGCTTCTGCAGCCCTAGGACTGAGGGAAGATCTACTCAGATCCTGGGGTGCACTGGCTTGTCAGACTAGGTGAAACGGTGTGCTTGAGTCACAGTGAGACACTCTGTCTTAAAAAGTCAGGTAGGTAGTGCTAGAGGGAAATGTCAGAAGCCCAACTCTGGCCTCTACATATGCATTTAAAGGGGAGGGCTCTACATGTACCCAAGTCCACACACGTGTATGATATGTACAAAATCACATATGATGTATAAACATATACACATACACACACAATAAAGCAGACTTAACTAAGCTTTTACTTGAGTCAGAGGAGACCAGACAAAATAAAAGTAAGCAAAATTTTCAAACATATTTTATGTCTACAATGGATCTGGCTGAAATAGCAGTAATGGGTCAGAGAGCCTTGAACTCTACACTGAGTTGGCAACAGTGATGAAATTGGCCAACCTGAAAATGTGGTGTAAGGGACTGACAAGTTCACCCTCAAAATAGGTTTCATATCATTTCAACTTCTACTTTTGTCTCTTCTCTGAAATGGCATGTAGAGTTTCTTAAGGGCCTGTTTAGACCCTGCAGCTCTAAATTGGATATACAGTGTATGTAGGAGAGCTTTAGTAATTATGTGCCTTATTGTTGTGTTTACATTTATTTGGTGTGTGTGTGAGAGAGAGGGGGCAATGATAGGGACAGGGAGAGGGAAAGAGGAAGAGTCAAAAGAAAACTTTCAGGAATTGATTCTCTCCACCATGTGGGTCCTTTCACTGAGGTCTGAGACAAGAATTAACCGGCTAAGCCATCTCCCCAACTCTAACATCAGTTTTTTTGTTATTTTAATATTTATTTTTATTTTATGTGAATTGGTGTTTTGCCTGCATGTATAACTGTGAAAGGGGGTCAGATCTTAGAATTACGGACAGTTGTTAAGTGTCATGTGGATGCTGGGAATTGAACTCAGGTCCTCTGGAAGAACAGTCAGTGCAACTGCTGTGCCATCTCTCCAGCCCCTCTAACATCTGTTTATAAATTCAAGTTCATTTGCTAAAACTTTTCTTTTCTAATCAAGTCCAGAGAATTATGAGACTTGATCATGTTTTTACTGTTGCTGCTTTTTTTCAGGTAAAGCTCTACCAGTTAAGTGACCAGTGTGCATTAAGCACTATGAGATTTCTTTCTCAAAGCCAACAGTCATTTGCCTCATTTGTAGCTGAACAATTTCCTGCCTTTCAGCAGAGGAATGAATTGGTATTCAGGCCTGAAGTCATCAACCAGCCTCCTGCCCAAATCCTCAAATTGCTGACTTTTGTGTTGATAGGATTTTGGTGACCTTGTTTTACTTGAAGTAGAGGAGAAAAATTATACTTGGGGAGCTGAAAAGAAATATAGATATAGGACTCCACTCTGAACTTGAGGAGGCCTCCCCTTTCCATCATGACTAGGACTCCTGAAACCCCCTTCAGGCCTCAAGTTTTTTTTTTTTTTTATCATCTCTAAGCTTCAAGACCTCATTATCATTCCAGATAATAGACTCTTAGCTCACAGTGCAAGAATACAGCAGGTAGAAAGTGTGGTCTATGACCTGCCATGGTAAGCCCCTAAGGCAAGCTATTTGTTAATAAGGTAACTGATTACTGATTATATTTTACAAATATCCTGTTCCCCCTAAAATAAACATTTTTTTAAATCAGTTGGGGCTTTGAGAGAACTCCATAAATAATAGGGTATTCCTCACACTTATTATAAAGATAAAGATATATTGCTTAAAGAAAAAAAACTGCCTAGCAAACCAAATGCATATATGAATGAGTAACTGCATATAAGCATACAGGTTTGTTTGGTTTTGTTTTGTTTTTAAGTTGAGTATCAGTTCCAGGTCTTTGCACTTGCTAGGCAAGTGCTCTTACAGTAAGCTGCATTCCACTCTTGGTTTTTCAGACAGGATCCCATCACATAGCTCTGGCCAACGTTGAATTCTCAATCTTTCTTCATCAGTCTCCTGAGTGCTGGAGTTATAGACATGCACCACCATACTCAGACACCCACACTCACACACACACACAAACACACACACACTCCACCATACCCAGCTATACACACACTCACACATATACACATACTCAAACACACACAATTTGAAAAATTGGTTTTATATTAAATGGCAGACAAATATTTTCATTGCTCTAAAACTATGCTATGTGGTTTAAAACACATTTCCATAAATGTGTAAGTACTGCTCACAGGAAAAGCAGACCACTGCATAGCCATGGAATCCTACAGTGCCTGTGCCCAGGTTGGGCCTGAGCACCACACTGTGAATAGTTGCTTGAACTTGGAGATCATCAGTTGGGCAGGGTTGATGTCAAGGTATTAATTATGCCCTTCCCCCTTTTGAGTATTATGTTCTCTTAAACTAATATACACCCTCAAACTTAATAAGACAGCAAAACCAATAGGGAAGAACTGCATGGGCAAGACCCATGAACTCTACCTTCAAGCAGAGAAGCCGATTCCAAACATCAGTTTGATCAATAGGAAGATGATTCTTATTCAAAAGCTCATTAGTTAATTACTTAACCACTGCTAAGACTTTTCATAGTGCTAGGATTATTACTATTATTATTTTAAGGACCAAGTCCATTCAGGTGCTATCTCATTTAGACTTTAATTTGTTTTAACATTCCTCCAAGAGCTGTTATAGCTCACCACATTACTGTATGCCATTTAACTCTCAAGCCACAGAAAAGCTGGCTACAGCATCAAACAACACTATTAAAAATACCACAGGGAAACCTTGGAGCTGGAATTCCAGGCACAAGCAACTTGCCTAGGGACAAATAGAGGTTGTAAAGCATTTGACCTATACTGGACTGGAGTTTAAGAAAATTGCAGAGTCTGAAAAGATAGTCCTTATAATCTGCTTGTTGGGTCCTAGGGCTGGTTCCCTGTGGTTACACAGCTTAGCTGAAGGATGGGAGGAAACATTGGCTTTTCCACCTTATTCTCTTTTCTTTCTTTCTTTCTTTTTAAATAACAGATTGGGCATCAAGAGCAACTACAAGTCAGAATGGCTTGGCAACATTATCGTCTCTTATTGCTGGCCTTTGGAAGTGAACCGTAAACTCACAATGGAGATTTAAATTTAAATTAGAATATATTCATTGTCATCTGGGCAATTTCTTTGGAAGTCTTCAGACTAAGACACATATACACATACACACATATGTGCACAGACATTCATATATATGTATATATATAGTATGTGTGTATGTTTGTGTGTGAATTTCAATATGCTTCTGAAATTTTCTCAGAATCTCTATTATGTTCTGCATAACTATGTATTTTTCCAAGAGACTCCTGGAGCATGGGAATACTGAGTTTTTTCCTGGTTATTTGAAAGTTTTTTTCTAGGAAGGGTATACTTCAGTTTATAATATTATATTCAGTACTATTAATATTTTAATCACATATCTTTTTTTTAACCTACCCCTAATTATGGGGACAAAGGATGGGATTAATGCTCACTTGGGGCTATCATTGCATCCCAAGAATTTTGTATAGTGCTAGACACATGAGGAAATGTCAAGGAATTTTTTGTTTACAAATTATTTTCTGATTGTAAGTTGACCAGGTACAAATATTTAACCCCAAAGGAGGCAATCATTGTAGTCAATGAATCTGCAATATATCACAGCAATGGAAAGCTATCTAATTATAGTCATACATTTATAGGCTCTCACTGCATTTATAAATGAGAAATTACAACCAAAGTAATTGGTGTCAAGAATTACAAAATCAACATCATCATCATCACTATCACCATCATCATACACAGTTGGTTTGAAGTAAAATTTGGACTAGAGATGCTTTAGCAAGCCATGAACCAACTAGGCCAATGAGAATGCAGATGGCATAGAAATAGAACCTATCCTCCAGAGAAAAGAAAGAGTTCACATCTACAAATAAGCAAGGTATTGATATCTGAGAGTGATACTGCATTCCCTGTAAGCACAAAATGAAGTTTCACATCTATTGAGTTTTGATGACCATGCAAGACTTTATAGCTTCGCCACCTGCATCTATGTATGGATGTACTTTGCTACCATATGCTGATGAGGGAGAGCTGTGATTTATCATATGAGGAAAGGATGTTTATCTGTTGTCAATAGCTTGAAAATCTGGAATACATTTCTCGATTCCTTGGGGTATTTCCAGGAAGAGTCATGGAACAGATTTGATTCAAGAAAATGGCACTATGTTGCCCTATACTGGCCTGTTCAAAATATGGTCACTTAAGCAAAGTATGATTACATAATATACTACATCATAGGGCACTCTATTACATTTACTACAAGTGAATTTCACATCAGGATTGCATTAGGTTTAGATCTAACAGATCTAGTGATGAATTTGGCTTTTATATGCTACTTGGAGCCTACTTACTGTTAGTGGAGAGAGAGAGAGAGAGAGAGAGAGAGAGAGAGAGAGAGAGAGAGAGAGAGAGAGAGACAGACAGAGAGAGACAGAGAGAGAGAGACAGAGAGAGACAGAGACAGAGAGAGACAGAGAGACAGAGAGACAGACACAGAGAGAGAGAGAGAGATCTTTTACTGAGGACCATCTGAAGCTCAACAATAACCTAATTGTGGAGCTATTTGTCAGGAATAAAAATCCATTTCATAATTACAGTGTTTTCTGTATGGGAACAGAATAACCCAGGCTATTCTCATTTATATTTAGCTTCTCTGGTGATTACAGCTGGACAGCATTTCTAATGGAAATAGGTTGTTAGGGAAATATTGATGGAGATTGACACATCATTGGGAGACACTGTGGTAAGAAATGAAAAGGTGATGAGAAAAATGACATTTATTACTCAATGATCCATTGGCCAAGAAGTTTTGGGCTTGGATCAGGCAGAAAACTATAGTAGGAATGTATATGAAACTATTCACTTCAGGATGATGAAACATGAAGAGGGAAAACAAAGAGGGTAGGGCCCTGTGGTACTTCCCAGAACATGTCTTTAATTTCTTGAAGACCTTCCGATAGTCTCTAACTCCTAAAAGTTCACCAATTCCCAGAAGTATCACCAGCCAGAGGAACCAATGGTCTTGAACATAGCTTCTCTGGAGGAGGTTTGCTATTTAAACTATTGCACTGGGATTGGAAAGCCAGGGATGGATGGCATAACAAAAGTAAGGAAAGGAAACAGAGCTGGGAGGAGAAGGGACAATGGAGGAAGAACCGGAGGAGTGGGGGAAAGAACAAGACCCAGAAAGAGCAGGATGGGAGCTGAGGTTATCTAAAGACACAATCACCCGTTATTTTCAGGTAACAACCTGACATGTAACTGTTGGAATTTAAATCTTGGCTCCACAATGTGATGGCTAATGTTTTTTGTCAAACTTGACCTACATTTGAGATCAACTACTAAAACCCAAGCTGTCCGGCATTCTTGTGAAGGATTTTCTTAATCAAATTATTTAAAGATGGAAGACCCACCGTAAATTTAGGCCACACCTTGTGGCAGCCACATGAAAGGGCATGAGAGTAGAAAACTGCTTTTGCCTGCTTGTCCGATTCTTGCTGCTAAATCCTCCTATCTCAGAAGGTTTACCTTCTTCATGCTGTGACACTTAAAACATGTTGTGGCAATCTCCAATCATAAAATTATTTCATTGCTACTGTTATATCTGTTATACTGTTATAAATACCTGATATTCAATACTTCTTATATTTGACCTCTGTGAAAGGGTTTTCAACCCCCAAAGGTGTCTTGACCCACAGGTTGAGAATTACTGACCTATCTTGTTGCTGAGACATCCCCTCACCGGTATTAGATCTGCTGCTGCTTTCCAGGAACCCTCCAGAACTCCAGTGCCAGATTGGGATTGCTAAAGTATCCAGCCTTGTAGACTAAACAACTACCAGGTTCTCAGCTTTTTGCAATGGAGGGACAGGAGAGTCATTGTTGGGGTAACTGGACCATTGCCTATAAGCCAGTCTAATAAACCCCTTTTAATATATACATTTAATCAGTCAGTTGTATTCCTCTTGACAACCCCAACTAATACAAACAAGTTTACAGAATAATCATGGGTTAGCAAATAACCCTATGCTTTTCTGCACCTAAGGTTTTTTTCTGCTATAAGATGGAGTTAATAATTTTGCTTACATCCTAAGGTTGCTGTGAAAATAAGAATCATATGGGTCAGGTCTTAGCATGCCACTAGACACAGTTATTATTTCTGGGGTTATCAGATTAGAACAGAGCAGCAAAGGACAAACTATTTGAAAGGGGAGAGGATGAAAAATAAAAAAGAAAGAAAAAATTTCTATTAATTTTTTTTAGCATTTTTCCTTTTTACTATACCAGGGCCCATACCTATTGTATTATTTTGACCTATCCTAATGACATCTGAGAATATACATATATGTATATATCTTGAATATACATCTTAAAATTGATTTTTGTTGACTTAGTAGATTTCACAAAACATGTTTACGTTTCCTTAGAGTTGAACTTCCAGGAACCCTCCAGAAGTCCAGTGCCAGATTGGGATTGCTGAGTTATCCAGACTTGTAGACTAAACCCTGGAAGTGAATGAGATCAAGGCTACAGAAAGTTAAAGCAGGCATTCCTAAAACCATTTGTTTATTTCCCATCCTTTTTACTGCATTGACCAGCTATTTGGTGGAATTAACTCAATTGACGGGATGTTTTGAAATGTGTTAACCCAGCTGTAGGCAGTGAGGAAAACAGAGCCCTTAGTGTTCTTGGTGTTGTTTCTGTCCAAGTTTCTCCCCACAACATAAACCACTTCCTTTTACTTGAAAGAGTTCTGTTTTTTCTCATTAGTCTCACAGTCCAGGGTTCGGTGTTGACTACTGAGGCGGCTCTTGGTCCAAGACCATGAAACAACGCAACAGAACCAGCCCACCACATGAAAGGAAGGAATTATTGGGACCATCCTCCCATCTTGAGCAAAAGACGAAGAAAAGGGAAGGGAGGAAGCTAAGGAAGAAGGTGTGAGGAAGCCATTGGGGTTCTATTCCTTCATGGGGAAGAGGACAGAGCGGCAGGCATAGCCCAAAACAGAACTGGAACATGGATGATACAAAAACAAACACACAAAACCCACTTCCAGTTGACTTGACAGTCAACACAGCAACACTGTGTGCACCTGGCATAGAACTGCACACTTGTCAAATCACAGACTCGCTTCCCCACTGTTTCCATAAGGCTGAATAAATAGTGTTCTCATCCCCTGGCCAGGAGTTGTCAGGAGAAGGCCAGCTTTTATTGACCACTGTAAGGTTACTGTCCTTCTGCAGGACCATGTGAGTTATTTAAAATATTAGCCAGCAAACCAAATAGAGCAAGGGCATTAGTTCTCATATTTTCCTCATTCTGTTTCTGTGGACTGACTATATGGAGAAGACTATCCATCATCTGCTTCTCTCAGCTCATTTTTATCTATCAAAGGAACTAAGAGGTGTATTTCCATCCTAGTTTCCTTGCGGCGTAGGAGGACATTTACCATGCTAGCTTTTAGGTGGTTTGTTTGTACATGCCACTGAGTCATTCCAAGGACTCCTATGAAGAGTAACATAAGACCCAGCAGATCACCTTCACTTCCAGTCTACTGGACAACTTGAGGTCAAGTATGATGACTCAGCAAGCTATAACAACAAAAAGACAACTAATGAATTGGTGTAGTATGGGGCTTTGGGGAACACAACCCCATCACCTGTAGGGTACCCTCATCAGTGTGATGCTGGAAAACTCTCAAGCACACAAATCCAGAGAATAGGCAGGCTTAGCCTGGTTCATAGGGGCAAAGCTTGCATTTTGGGTACCCTCCCCACATCACCCTAAGGTATGATGTAGTAAACTGAGGAATTATGAGGGAAAGTGGGAATATGAAGAAAAGAGTGAAAAAATAATTATGAGACATGATGAGTACATGGAGAACCTGGTACTGATGAGTGGGATAGGAGCCAGAGAGGAAATACACGATTGAAGAAGGCCCTTAAATATGTTATAGTAAGTAGGTTAGATCATCTCCATAGCTGACAGAAAACCACTCTTGACAGATTCAAGTTTGCAAACAGGTGCACGTTCATCAAATCAGTCTATTATTTTTATTTTCTTTAAGCAGGAGAATCAAATACAGTAAGTTTTCTTTTTCCTTCCTTTCTTCCCTCCCTCCCTCTCTCTTCCTTCCTTTCTTACTTTTTTTTTTTTGATACAAGCTGACAGCCCTGGCTATCCTGGAACTAGTTCTGTAGACCAGGCTGGCCTCAAACTCACAGAGATCCACCTGCCTCTGCCTCCTGAGTGCTGGGATTCAAAGTGGGCATTATACCTCCTGGCCAGAGTAAGTTTTTAATGAGAAAGATTTACTTGTAGCAGAGAAACCAGCATGAAGAAGAGATAACCAGAGACAAGACATTGAAGAATGTGCTTCTTTAATTTTGGGATTTGTCATAAGACATATAATTCCATGGCAAAATGTATGTGTGTACTTAAACACACATGTAGTGAGGATTTTATAAAACATTTACCCTTGATGTCTTAGATGTGTTTGTGTATCCCACTATTTTTCTGTGTTTTTGTAAAAGATAAAATGCTAGCTACAACTGTTTGAAAAATAATTCAAAAACAGAAATTACTGCTGCAATTCTGGAGAGAAGTGGTGGGTGTGGGGACTAGGGACACACTTGGATATAATAGAGAAAAAACACCGCAGATCGGAGAAATGTTTAGAAAATTTAAAAAAATTGAATAATATCGATTTGATGGTGGTGTATATGGCTTTTGAGTTTTAATCTGGCATAAAACTACTACACTAGATAAGGCAGGAGAAAACACTTTTGCAAAGAAGGACATGAGGTCAGTTTGGATCATATTTGGAATATGATTATGGGCTTTTGTAGGAATAACTCTGAAATGCAGTGGAATATAGAGAATTAGGAAAATCTCCTTCACTGTAGTAAAAATTCTGGGAATTGTTTTAACACTAGTGTGAAATATAATTAATTACTGAAGGGGATGGAAGCATCAAAAATACCTAGAGGTTTTCTTTTTAAAAGAAGCAAGGAAGGCAGACTATAAATGCTAGAGAGGTGTTGCAGGGAACCTTGAAGATTGTGAGACCAAGAATAAAATATCTCCTCCTTAAAAAGCTCATTGAATAAGTATTTATTGAGAAATGAATGAAGACAGAGCTGAAGAGGAAGGCCTGGAAGCTATGTGTGGTAGATGGCAAATAGAGGCTCACTGTAACTGCAGTCTGGCCAGTTGGAGTGGAGGTGTATGCAAGAATGGCCCACAGTGAACAGAAGAGCAAGATGTGCAACAATGAGTCTGGGGAGCGAAGAATGAAGAGCTAGAGGAAGGGTTAGCAAGGAGCCTGAGAGTGGGCTTTGCTCCTGTTTCATTTCTTATCATGGTGAAGACTGAGGCATAGGGATAGACAAAGAGGCAGAGTAAAATGGGAGCTTGGAGATACTAGGGAGATGGATGGAGCAGGAGCCTGGAAAAACAGGTGGAGAGACAGGAAAGGTGGCCATAGGTGGAATAGTGACTAAGAACGGCAAGGACCAGAAGGATGATGAGACCACCATGAATGTCAGTTAAACTATGCATGTGATGAGGAAGTTCATGGCTTGATGATAACCTTCCCACATTGATGGCAGATGAGGAGTAGACCCCGCGTAGAGAAGCTTCCACAGAGGAATGTTTAGAGCAAACAGGAATGAGAAATGAGGGAACACAGTGAAGACCAAATGTCTGTCCCAGTCATCTAATACTGTGAAAATCTTGTTTTCTTTGGCCTCAGGAGGTCATATAACAGGAAACGGCAGACTGTGGGTCCCAAAGAGGCCTGAAGTTTCCCAAGACAATAACGGGATGACAAGGAAACTTAGAGAGACCAGAAGGTAAGGAGAGGTGCAAGAAACGCTGCTTGCCTAAAAGGAAACAGAAATCCTTGAGTTAGGGAACTGCCAGGGCAAAATTTATTTACTACCAAGGTGCCTTTATTTACTACTTGACAAAATCAAGTAGATAGTAATATTATATGGGACTTGTGGGAAGAGTCTTCTAGAAGGAAGGGAATGTTCTCTCTTCCCTCCTCCACCTTGCTACTGACCACTTAGATGTGAAGGTACTGGCTCAGAGGCTTCTTGAAACACAAAGACAGAACTCATAATCTAGGCATGGGGAAATCCCTGGGAGAATCAGGGTCCTTAGGAGTCTTAGAGCCCCATATCAGTCTTAACTCTGGGTCCTTTCCACATGAAAGAGAAATAAACTTCTGTCTTGATTAAAATGGCATTAAGAAAATAAACTTTTTCTCATTCTTTGAGGCATAGTCTTAAGCTATTGCCCACAATGACTTAGAACCCACTCTCTAGCCCAGACCAGCTTTGAATTCCTGCCAATTCTGCCCTGGCTTTTCTGGGATTACAGGACAAGTCATCAGACCAGAATTTAAATTTCTTAACTGGCTTTATTGTGTGTATTTAAGATAAACAACTTACTGTGATTTTGTTTTTAATTCTCCTTCTCCTTCCAACCCCTACCCCTGTGGTGGTGTTAGGAATCAAACCCAAAACCTCACCCCAGCATTCTTTCATTGAATTGTACCCACAGCCTAACAAGTTGATGTTTTGATATAAATATTGAAAATTTCAGATGTCTTTTATTCTAGCTCAACCAAATTGTAGCTAAAATAGTACACCAAAAGAATGGACCACTTATAGAGCCTCCTTGGAAGATATCTTTAGCCTTCCATGACATAATGCCTAAGCAGGGAACATATTCAATAGTACACACAAATCTTTGATCTTTGTAGGAGACTACAGGCTGCTTTTGATTTGAGTGGAAAAGAAACAAAAGCCCAGCTTGGATTTCTTCATTAATTTTTTAATAACAAAGAAAAATAAAGCAACATGTACTTTAAAAAATATCTTGTAACATCAGAGTCTTATTTCAGCTTTTGCAAAAGATGTATTGGAACTAACAACAGCATTCACCCTCAGAATGCTACATTCCTGTTACATGTACAACGACACAATTTTCACCAGAGGGTTCAGAAGTTCTGTGGCTCAGCATTAAATGGTTTAACACCAAGCTTAGTAAATCACTTGTGTAACTTTGTTTTCAACAGTGACCAAACAGCTGTAGTTTTCAAGGTCAGCGAAATCATCTGTCAGGGTCACATGTGTTTCATACATTAAGTAACATATATGGGTTCAATTCTACCCCAGATCATATGGAAAAAGACATTTGCAAGCAAGTGATCTCAAACCATGTTTCCAAACAGCTGCTGTGGTTGCCCAGCTAAGAGTCACCATGGTGAACCACTTGAGTTTCCAATCACTCACACAGAATATTCATTTCAAATCACAACTTGAGCATGCCAAAAAGGCCAGTTATTCTTCATAATGACACACAGTAAGTATTCATGAGAAAGAGTATATAATATAATCACTGTTGCTATCATAAGGGCACTGTTTATGGCAAGGGAGAAGAATATTCACTGAGGATAAAAACACCACCAACCAAACTCATAATTAACATGGAACCTAGTTAAACAGCTAAGGAGGAAGGGCTTCAAGTAACAAGACTTGGCTAATACTTCTCCCTACAACTCTTGCTTTAGGCAATACCGAGTAAGAGCAAAAGACACAACACCCGGATGCTAGTAACTCCCTTAACAAGCTGGGGTAATTGGTATTATGGAGCCAGACAGATGGCACTTAGAGAAATGACCTCAGGATTTAAAAAGTTTGGGAACAGAAAAACTTTTTTAAGCAAAGAATCCACATTTTAATTCAGACCATAGTTAGAAATGTCTGGCTCCAACAGAGGGAAAGAAACGGGTATTGATTTTTGTGGGCTGATTCTGCTGAACTCCAAAGAGATAATTGGTGTTGAATGGCAGCTTTTACTCTGCATTTTTATTGAGTTTTCATAATGTTCTTGGTAGATGTTCTTCAAAGTTCCAAGTAGTCTTCCTCATCGTGTTTATGGCTATGCTGTCGTTGTTTTCTAATCTAACAATCCTTCAAGTGTGAGACATGTGGAAGGAAGAATATTGTCTTCTAATGATTTAACTCTTCTCCATAGGGCTTGAGTGTGGCGTCTGTATGTTAGCAATGACAGCGCTAGACCATGCTGAAAGGAAACAACAGCACAGACAGGAATAGGCAGATACCTGCTCTAGCTAAGTATAGGCTCCAGTTGACTGCTGTGCTTTGAGTCACTCATGCACTGAGTCCCTGAACATGTTACTGTCCCTAATATTTTGTTGCTCTGGGCAACCATCAAGTCCACATAAAGATTTCTGTCAGATGGAGGGGATGCCTAACCACAGGAGCCAGAATTTTCTTTTAACTCTTTGTTGGAGGTCGAAAATAACAAATGGTGTCAAGTATGCCCTCTCATATCCACATTGGGAAGAGTGGAATTCACATTTGACTTAACATGTCTTTTATTTGTTCCTTAGTAGGATATAGTGAAAGAAAATAAAAGCAGTAAATCAGAAGCATGTATCTTTAAAATAATGAAATATCGTAAAAGAGCTAGTCGTATCCTTAGGGTTTCTTCTGATACCCCTATTTTTTAATAGAGGGGGAAAAAAACCAAGTTAAATTGCTGAATAGAAGTTAGACAGGGAGAGAGTAACAAAATTGGGATTTTAGCTCTGCTCTCTAAACCCTGATGTCATTGCTCATGCTGGGACTGTGACACTACCAATGACAGGTGCTAAATGAGCAATTAGTAGTCATATATGACCACCTCTCTTTCCTAACAGCAAGTGGTCCTGTCTGAAAAGGGACAGCATACTGAGTTAGAGAAGTCATCAAAAAGCCGTCAGTTCCCTGGTCATGGCTCATATTCACCCTCTCTTTTCAGGCAACCTGAGCACTAATTTGAAGAATGTTCAAATCCAGGGCAAGTATCATCATATTGGCTGGAGACCATCATGACTTACTAAGTGTGATTTTTGTCTCAGCTGCATCAAAGATTCAAAGATTGAGTCTTCATAATGTTCTTGGTAGATGTTCTTCAAAGTTCCAATCAGTCTTCTCACTGTGTTTATGGTTTTCTTGTTGTTGTTGCTGTTGTATCTAACGATCCTTCAAGAGTGAGACATGTGGAAAGAAGAATATTGTCTTCTAATGATTTAACTCTTCTCCATAGGGCTTAAGTGTGGCAGCTGTTAACTACCAAAGATTCTGTTTCTTTTTAATATATCCAATTATGACATATTAATTATGCTTTTGCTGGGGTAGGAGAGGAGTCTACATTTTACTTATTTTTGTTTCTCTGAAACTCAGAAAGCAAAAGTAAACGTATTTTTATTAAATGATTGGTGATAAACCTTTATTAAGTTCTAGAAATTTCCTCAGATTTAGTAATCCTGAAATTTATAATAGTGATAACCAAAGGGTAAAGAGGTTCCAGAGCAGTCTAGAAAATGCATTTATAAAATGTCTTCTTCATATCTTCAGCACACTAAGTCATTTTAAATGATGAATTAGTCTTGAATCACCTACTTTTATCTTGAGTTAATTTGCTCTATTTATATAATCAATTTAATGGTTTGGTAATCTTGGTACACAACCATAAAGAACCGCAGGCAAAAAAAAAAAAAAAAAAAAAGATGTCAGTAAGGCAAAGCTGGGTGATGTTAAGCAGTAACCATTGAGCAGTGCTACAGTTTGAAAGTGTCCTGTGAATACTGAGAGGAAGAGCTTTAGAACAGTAAAGACCTGGGGATGGCATAAGGTGGTTATTGCACAAATTTTATTTAGTATCATAATGAAAACCTGGAGCCAGATATTGGGGAAAAGCTGAAATATCGAGAGAGGGAACAGACAACAGACAATTCTCATCCAGCCAACTTCTCAGACCAAGCAAGGTAAGTGTTATCTTAATGAGTTCTCAGCCTGACTGGTCTCTTCTACAGAATCCTCAACTTCTGCCTTCTGCTGCCTCGTCTATTTCCCCCCCACACACACACCAGCTGTTTACTTCCTGGTTTAACTCTGTATTATAATCCTAGAGTTAGAATTAAAGGTGTGAGCGATCACTGTCTGGCTGTTAGACCTTGAACTCCCAGAAATAGAGGAAGATATCTGACTCTGAGTGATGGGAATACAGGTGTGGGTCATCAATATCTGACCTTCATGGCTTCCTGTGGGTGATTGTATTCCCTGATATTCTAGGCTGATGTTATTGAATATACAATATATCAACACCACAGGTGGTCTGATAAAAACAGAGAAGGGGACAGTTTTTCTTATTGGCCTTCCACCTGCTACCATGTGAGGATACAATTAAAAAAAGAAAAACCTTTATCTGAAGCTAGTATCTTTGAACTTTCCATTCTCTAGAATTATGTGAAAATAATTTTCCACTCTTTAAGACTTACCCAATCTGTGGTATTTTGTTTTGGTCAAACAAATTGGCAGAAATAACACAGTAGCAATTGATGTAACAGGGTGTGTGTGTGTGTGTGTGTGTGTGTGTGTGTGTGTGTGTGTGTTTCTAGGAATCTAGCCCAAAGTATAAGCAAAGTCCTCTACGTTGGACCATTTCCCCACCCACTCACCTATCAGTCTTTTTTAATGGTAGAGGCAAAAAGGTCCTTCATGGACCATTTACTCTTTGGCATTCTTGTGACTGACAGATAAAAGCAGAGACTCATATGACTAAAGTCATCAGGATGATCACCTTACAGTTCCTGCTCTTTCAAGAGGTTAAGATGAGCAGAGAACCTCTTAGAGATTTTTGGTATAAAGCATTACATATATGGTATGAATCTTAGCCAGGGATTGTGTCTACACTTGTAAGCTCACCATTTGAGAGACTGAGGCACAAGAATCACCATAGGTTTTTGGCAAGCATAGGCCACATAGTGTGTGCCAAAGATAGTGTGGGATTCAGAGAGAGAGAGATTCTGTTTTAAAATATTCATGAGTCTTGGTTTTCTACATTTGATGTTTGAAACTTTCTCTTAAATGAAGTGTAGGCCATCTGGGCACAGAGGCAAACCAGCATTACAATTGATACTGAAATCTATAACTTTACCCATTTCCAACCCAAATGTATTAGCAATGATTACAAGGCATAGCATAATCTCAGAAATATTTTACATCTGCTCAGTAGAGTCATACAACAGAAAGTCACTACGTATCTGTCTTGTTACACTACATCAGAACCTTCAGTACACTTTGTATGAGGATGTTGGTGTCACCTTTAACCTAGCCTGCCTCTCTGATATGCTTTGCTTCACTCTCTAGATTTTGATTTTGAAATCCCGTGGGGGGTTACTAATCAACAGACAAGTTTGTAGGCCAGTCATCTCAGTGCCCAGCACAACATTTATTTGCCAACTAATTACACTTGGAAAGGAAGTAATTTCTTTGATGCCAGACATAGTGTACCTGTGTGCTTCTTGTCTGAAAAAAACACTCCCTTTTAATGAGAATATTCTCTGTTAGTACAAACCACAGTCTTCTTCATTTCCATTTCCCCTTCCTTTCATTTAACCATGTCCAAGCCCTTTACCCTACATCATCAGCTACATCTGCAGTGTTTGGCTTCAGATCCCCCATGCAGAGGTTGTTACTAATCTCAGGTGCCATTTGATGTTTATGTATAAACAGAGCTGGTGGGTGGTGGCAGCTCTGCTAACTTTCTCAAGAAATGTCACATGCCCAAGTCAGCTCTTCTTTGAAGGTTGGTTGTGAGAAGACCACAAGGCTTCGTTTTGCACAAAGGATTTGAAACCTGCAGGTGTGACTGCCCAAAATAACAACAATACTTTGAACTTTTATAGAACCTTTCATCCAATGCTTCCAAAACATTTCCCCTTATTAAATCCTCAAGAAACTGATAGGCAAAATAACCCAAGATACACAGATGAAGGTCTGCTATGCAAACTGGAATGGTGTGTTTCAAGTTCCCACACTAGTGAGAAGAGGAGCACAGGGTATTCTACACTGTTTGTGCAGGCACAGCACATGTCTCATCTGCAATATTTTATTTTCCAAAACTCCAAGAAAAGTCAGACAATTTTCTCTTTAGTTGTGCTGAATCCTAGAGTTATCATTTCTACATACATTTGTGCCCAGAACTTAGTACAGTTTTGTTCTTAATTTAACCAGATACTAGCTTCTACTTCTTGCTCTAATTATAAAAAAAAATGTAGCAATGAATTCTGGCTATGGTAATAATAAATGCTTGATGTGTGTGTAGTGTGGTCCATGCATGTATATGCTTATATAGGTTAGGGTTAGGGTTAGGGTTAGGGTTAGGGTTAGGGTTAGGGTTAGGGTTAGGGTATATGCTGGTGAGCATGGATATGTATTCCTGTGCCTCCAGAGGGCAGACGTAGATGTCTAGTGTTTTTTTCATTATTTTCCACGTTGGTGTTTTGTTTGTTTGTTTTGTTTTTTTAAGACAGAGTTTATCTGTGTAGGTCTGGGTGCCTTTGCATTTGTTTTGTAGATCAAACTGGCCTCAAACTCTGTCTCCCAAGTGCTGAGATTAAAGGCCTGTGCCACCATGTATGGCTCCACCATGGTTTTTGAGACAGTGGCTCTCACTAAACCTCATCAATGTGGGTAGACTTGCTGGCTGGCAAGCCCCAGGGAATCCTCCTGTTTCCCCCTTTTCAATGCTGGGATATAGCCGTGGACCACAATGCCCAGCCTTTACATGGTTGCTACTGGGGATCCAAACTCTTCATGCTTGTGTGGAAACTACTTTACTTATGGAACCATTCCTTCCCTGTTGTGAGTTGATCTTTAAATGAAATCAAATCATCATTCAAATCTATTGAATTCTTCTGGGATTCTTAGCATTGAAACCTCTAGCTTTGTATCCTATTTCATTTTTTTTAAGTGTACTTTTAATAATTTTAGTAATTTTCTGTTTTCCTCCTTCTGTCTTCCTTTGCTCTGTTCTCTCCTATATATTCCTATGAGCTAGGAATATATATATATATATGTATATATATATATAAAATAGTGTTATATATTATATATGTTGTATATATAATATTCAGTGCAGAAAGCGGAGGGTGTGCCCATATTGTAAGATAAATAGTTATCAATGAAATGTGTCTGAGGAACTCTGGTTCTTGTCTTACTCATTCCTTTTATATTAGTTGAAAAAAAACTTTTTTTTTTGGCCCATTTGACTGCTGTCTTTGATGTCTTGCTTCGACCAGCTGCTGGGCTTATTGTGACTGTCCATTTACATCATTTAAAAATGTTATATAATTGCAATTCAAACAAAATGCAAGGCACTTTCACATTTTTTCAAAGTCAAACATGTTTCTGAGGGATCTGATTCGTGGCAGATGGAGAACAAAACCTTCCATGGGGGAGGGCTGTTAATGAGTCTTAATTGCTTGCACATGAAAATGTAGTGACTAAGATTGTGCACACAATTAGGAATTTAAACATATAGAAAGAACTAGCCAAAGAAACGGGCAAGCATCTTTTGTTGTTTTTGTTTTTGTTTGTTTTGTTTTGTTTTTGAGGGCACAGCTATTCTCTTACGAACTCAGACAGTAAGGGACACATTAGAAAAGAAAACATGACTTTAAGAGAAATATTGCTGTTGTCTTCACCTCACCCTTCTTTAGGCTGGGCTTTGAAATCTAAAGATAATCCAGGGCTTTGAAATCTAAAGATAATCCATTTGCTTTTGGATTTCACTTGAAGAAGTGTCCTAGCACATTCAAGGTCAATATATTCATTAGTATTAGTCTTTGGTCCTAGTAAGCCCCAGATATGAAGCTTGGTGCTTATTCGTCTTCTTCAACCCTTGCTTGACATTCCAAGATCCATTCGCTCCGACCTTCAAACTATGGATGAGAAATCAAGGGCGAAGCAAAATTCCCCAGAGTCGATGATTAGTAGGGGCACAGCCAGATCTACCAAAGCTAAAGGACTCATCTTAACATCTCTTATAAGACATGCACATCTTTAGAAATGAATCCCAATAATAGCTATACTCTCAGTCTGTGTTAACTGTGCTTTCTTTGAGTTAGGTACCATGGTGCGGTGATGTCAGTGAATATGATAGTCATTTCTGGGGATGGTCTGGTTACTGCTAAGTGTGATAAGAAAAGCCATTCTAGATAACAGGAATGGCTGCATGTAGGGTATGGGAAGTCTAGACTGGAATTAATGTTGAGATGATGGACTGCTAGGACTTGCTACAGGCTGCCTGGTTTTGTTTGGGTGAGGAATGTGGCAGTCGAGTGAGAGCGTACAGTGAAAAATCAGTACCAGTCATGAGGACATTCAAGTTCTTCCAGACTGCTTCACAATAACTGACTTTTTGAGTGGTTAAGTTATGTGGCATTCTGCAGTTTGCTGCCATTGGTCAAAGATATTGCCTTCCATCCCATCCACCAAAGGACAGAAGTACCTTTTTCTAGATGATGTGTTTTGGATTTTGAGTAGCCCTAGAAGACCATATGCTACATCCTTGGTCCATATCTAGAACCCATTATATGTGGGGATTAGTGAAAGGAAGCTATTCACAAAGGCTAGCCCATTGAAAAAGATATGGGATCCTGTCCTCTGTTCCCATAGTTGGCTGTGGGGAACTAAGGAGACCTTCTCTTTCATCATTATATACTGTGATGTTTCAGATCAAAGCTACAAGTTAAGTACCATGGAATAAAATCTCTGAAACTGAGTAAAAAACAAACAAACGAAAATAACAAGCATTTTTAACTTTTAAAGTATTATCTTGTGTAATTTGTTTTGGTAAAGAAATTTAACATATTGGACAACACCAAATTGTTCTTTGCCTTTGGGAAACATATAGCTGAGTGACTGTACATGAGGCTGCTATCTACCAAGGACTCTTAGCGGAATGCCAGTGTGTGGGTATTCATGCCTAGAAGCTCAAGAAATGGACCTTCAGATGAACTTTAAACCTACTTCATTCATATCCCAGTATTCATGTAAATGATATTCTTGGAAAAACGAAGGGATTTGTGAATAACTGTAATCGCCCCTCTATTATCTTGTATAACCTATTAAACAACTCCCCACTTAGACTGCTATTGAGCAAAGATACAGGGATGCCCTCTATTCCTCGCTTTGGTTCCTACCCTTGGAAGCAAACAAAGGGCACAGGCTTCAACACACTACCTTCAACTAAAGAGCAAGCAGCGCACCAATAAGTGTGGGGAAGCTAGGGGTGGAGATCAGTTCTAGAGCAGTCAAGGAACAGGGGAAGGGCGTTGTGTTCAGTTCCCAGCACTACAGGAGAAAAGAAAGGCACAAACAACAACAACAACAACAACAAAAGACAGAAACGTCACATGGTGAACCCAACGTGGAGCTGGGTGAGATAAGAATTCCTGGCATGTAGCGGTCACGTGGTAAAACCAACATGGCACCAGCAGAACACACAGCATTGGAGGGCACGCCCCTAGGTGTAGCTATGTAAATTTGTGCCCACCTTTCTCTTAAAAGGAGAGGCCATATGTAAATCTCTCTCTTCTCTCTTCTGCTTCTCTGCCCCTGTACTCGACTGGCAACTCTCCTGAATAAACTTCTGTGTGGCCCTGGTAGTGTGTGTGTGTGTGTGTGTGTGTGTGTGTGTGTGTGTGTGATCTCACTCGCTACAGAAATATAGTTCCATTTCTATATAAACAACTTTGCCAAGTAGCAGTGACTTAACAGCCAAAGGCTTTAATCTACAGAGAGCTCCAGGCCCAGCCCCCTTTGACTTTCTTCCTTGGCTGCTTTGAAAACATCCCTTCCTCACTGCTCTCATACTTGTTTATCAATCACCCCCAATCTCTTTATTATTTCCCCAACCCATTTCTACTCTCTCAACTGAACACTCTAGACAGTATCTTATCTCTGGAAGAAGATTTCATCCTGTCCCATTTTGTCCCTCCTCTCTCTTCCATCCTTCCTGATTCATTATTCATTAATCTTATAAGTCTTCAAAAATTGCTTAATGTTCTCTGTTACTTAGAGGAACACATTTTGCCTTTTTTTGCCTGTGTCCCCTGCCCAAATTCTAGGGCAATGTTTCTAAAGCTCAGGAGAGGTATTTTATGCCTGGTGAGTACTCAGAACTTAAGTCATTCAAAGACCATGGATTGAATGAATAAAACAGGATATTCAGGAAGACACTCAGAAATGAAGTTATCTGCATGATAATATACAAATAACAGAGATGTATCCAATAAAAGATGCCTTTAACAGCCATGCTTTTCCAGCCATGTTCGATGCAGTCAGTTGGGAATGATTCCCTCCAGCTGCCCATGCTGCAGCACAAACTACAGAAATGAAGACATTCTGAAAAAAAGACTGGATACTTGGGCATTAGAAATGTCCAGAATAATGGTACTGAGGGAGAAAGATAGGGAAATGTCTAGAAATGTAGCACAGAAAAGAATAATGGATGTGAAGATCTCTACACAGGCTTTTGAAGAGAGAAAAGATGCAGGTCTCCCACCCGACTCCGGGCAATTGGAGATGGTGCTGTCCTTTGAAAGGCCTAAAAAATGAGTGTTTCTGGGACCTGGAAGCAAGGTAACCCAGACACTGCTCCAGGGCTTCTTGGAAATGCTCAGATCATCTTTACCTCTCTAGCCCATTTTCTTATTGATAAAAATGGCATAGCACAGTGTCATCCTCTTTGGATTATTACAGTGTTGTTTTGCTTGAGACAGGTTCTTGACTCTGTAAACTAGCTGGCCTGTAAGTCACTATGTCGCTAACTTTGAACTCACAAAGGACCCACCTCCTTCTGCCTCCCATGGGCTGGGATTCAGTCACATGAATACAATGTTTAATTGGTAAACATTTCTTAATATCAGTATTAATTATATATCCAAATCAGTTTTAAAGCAGTTCTTGAGATAGTAAAAGAAAGAACACCAGGACTAAACTGTTCCTCTATTTAGGCTTAAGTATTCAGGGTAACATCTAAATAGTTTGGTCTGGGAAATTAGCTCCAGAGGAAACTTAAGTCTTTGGCCTCCTCCTTCAGACTTTGCATTTCCCAGTACTCCTAGAACAGTTCTTAATTTTCAGTTGGGTGGGAAGCACATGGTGTATGAAAGGAGTGGCTGAAGAATGCAGCTTTTGTTATTTTCTCCTTTGGATTTTTGAATGGGAGACATAATACAGTGTTTGCAGAGACAAAAAAAAAATACAGTTACAAAACATAACATTTCCCAAACTCCTACCTTGTACACAGACATGCACATGGTGCTTTATTCATTTCTCAGACTGGAGGAAGTTGGGCTAGTTAAAATCTTGTATATATTTTGAGAGATATCAGAGATGATGACCCCAAGGATGACGAACGTGGTGACGGAGATGTCAGATAATAATGTCACATTGTATTTCTTTCTTCTGATCCCAGAGCGCTTCACACACATTATCTCATGTATTCTAGATTGCACTGTGGCGTGGTGGTGGTGGTGGTGGTGGTGGTGGTGGTGGTGTGTGTGGCTATTCTATGTATTATCCAGAAAAACAAGAATTGACAACTACTTATCAGCAGTACAGAGATAACACTGTACCTGGGCAGCACTCTCTCCTACTTTATTCAATATCCTTCTATTCTATGTTTGGAGCATCAGATGTCCCACCAAAGACCTTTTCTTGGTAATACAACTCTGAGCCCTAGCTCAAGGATTTGGTTCAGAAATGCCCAGGATTCAGTTCTACTGTTTGAGCACAAGTAGCCCACAGGAATTCCTTGATGAAGGTTCATAGGGGAATTCTGGTCATTCTAAAGCCTTGTGATACAATAAGAAGTGGACACTACAACATACAGATTTTCGAGGTACATGGTAGCTTTTCCCATCCATTGAAAAATAACATGGTCTTGCTATGGTCTCAATAACCAGCTTCCATCTATAGGAAAGAATATTTGAAAATACAGCTAATGCTGGCTTGTCACATTGTTACTGAACGCATGGAACACCAAGACCATTGCTTGGCAAGGAGAGGCTGCTGAGGCCAGAGAAGCGTTGACATTCGCCATTAAATTATGTTTAGTAGAGTTCTATCTGTGCTTGGCAGCCCCTCATTAACATCTAACAATACCTTCAATTGAATCCAATGTGTATAAAGTACTGTACAAAATAAAAGCTTTACTAAATTTGTATGTTTTCCTCATCATCAAACAAACAAAAACAACAAAAATAACATTTCCTAATGAGAATTTCAATGCTATTTAGTATTTGGGTATTTTAAAACTTCTACATACTTACAATGCAGTGATTGATAACTTTCCATGTAATTTCATTCTTTTAAATGTCTGACTCATCCTCTTGTATAATGAGCCTCTGAACATAGCTATGAGTCTATTCTGCCTTTTCTGTCCCCCATCAACCACCCCAGGTTAAGGGACATTATCACCCTCACGTATACAGCCCACACTATTTCCAGCTGTCATTCAGAAACACATATCTGTTCCTCACATTGAAAACTGATTGATCACCTGAGTTTGACCTTTAGAACCACAGAAACATGTAAAAAATATTAGATGATAGTACTGAGGGTATGGTTACAGCTCAGTGGCTAAGCTCATGGCTGGCTTGCTAGAGGCTCTGGTCTCAATCCCAACATCACAAGAAAAATTAAGCCAATTATTGATGATTTTGAAATCCACATATCATAAAATCCATGTTGTTTATAGAGAGCTCCAATTAGCTGCTTATCCTGGAAGCCTCCCATTAGTTGCAATCACACACTTTTACTTCCACTGTCCTTTTCTGTCCCCTGTGCCCTGGTCATGATTCCATGTTTCATGCTTGTTGCTTTTGCATTTCAGGGAATCTTCCCCTAACTCCAAGGAGAACACTATATTCTTTTCTGTTTTTATCTTGTCATTGCCTTCCCCCCTTTTCTTTTTTGTTCTTTTCTTTCTCCTTTCTTTTCCTTTTCTCCCGTCTTCCCTCCTTCCTTCCTTTCTTTCTTTTCCTGAGACAGTCTGACTATCTTGGAAATCCCTATATAGACGACGCTGGCTTCAATTTCATAGGGATCTGCCTGTCTCTTTTGGAGCCTCATACCACACCCAGCTCACCATAGCCTTTTCTTTTTTGGGCAGCGCTAATTAATGATCAGGCCCAGGGCCTCATGAATGTTGATGAAATGCTTAGCAAAGGAGACATTACCCCTACCCAAGCTCAGAGATACCCAGGTAGAGCTATTTGTATCTCACAGTCTCTTTTTTCTTCTTTTCCTCCTAGACTATGAATTCTTTGAAACCAGCAGCCAGATTTTACTCATTGTTTTCTGATTCATCATGGGCTAGAAAATAAAAATGCCTGTTGACCAGATGAACAATACCAACATGTTATGAATACATTCTGGATATGAAACATTATGCTCATCAAGAACTTAGAATTAACTGCAGAAATGACAAAGGATTAAATAATTTAAGTAAATTGATAGAAATTATGTAGCCAGGATGGGGAAAGTTGGTTTCAGAACCCAGAACCCAAAGACTGGACTTGACCTCAGATTTTGGTAACTACCATTCTCCCGTTCTTTCAATTAAAGTTGTAAGGAAGAATCCAAATCAGATTCAGACTACACAATTGAGCTGATGTGGCATGTTATTTGTCTTTGCTGTTTGTAACGTAAAATACAACTTTAACCAATTCCTGGTGAAAAGGTGACTGTCTGGTATGGCATTTAAAAAAATAATATTAGGTATAACCTGAATGTCCAAATAAAAGCATGAGATGCAACTCACGCTATAAACAAAGAGAGACATAAAAGAAGCAAATAGCCTTTTACTATTCTAATAAGTTCTGCTAATGAAATAGTTATGCTTACATGTAGTCAAAGTCTTCTCATTGTCCCCAAAGAAGTCTTTTTATTTGTGAGAAGGGAAGTTTAAAAGTTAACTGTTTTAACTTAAAACAAAACAAAACAAAAAAATCAGAACACCTAGGCACCATTATATATACCAAATACAAAAGCAAAGGCCTGCAAACAATCCATATATAATCATGTACATAGGAAATCTTCATTAGTTTTTCATTAGGCATAAGACATCAGCAGTATTTTCACACACACACACACACACACACACACACACACACACACACACTCACACACACTGAAGCAGCCCACGGAGCACACTTTCCTTGTAGTGATTGGTGTTTTGCCACTTACTAGACTTTCTCTTACTAAAGGAAAGGTAAAAAGCTGATACAACACAGCTAGTGATGAGTGGGCAGGGCTTCTCTGACAATAGCTTGCTCTACTGAGGTCCTTACATACCGACTTAATACACATCGTAGTTCATTTTCTCAACAGGGTCCATGCATCTCTCACAGGGAGGTCTTTCTCCTTTCTTGAAAAAAGTTCTCTCACAGATATATTATATATTAATACATAATGCACTATATATTAATAACATATAATATAAATAATATTAATAATATATACTACTCTTTTCATCACACACATACATGAGACATAGACTAAAAAATGAAAATGTAAGTAATTACTGGTATCATTACTATCACTAAAAAATTGGTTCTTTTTCTTTAGTAAGCTGAAAGCATTTAAAAAAGAGACCCCGTCTTAACAGAGACCACTGTGCTGCTAATTACCTTGGCTAGCCGAATTGCCACCTTATTGGGCGGACAGTCACTTTAGCTTCCTGCTTCAGAACAAAGGGTACAGAAGAGTAAGTTTCTTCTCATCCCATCTTGACTAGCTACTTTGGATACTCAACTTCTTAACAGAACTGAGAGCATCCAGGTTAAAAATAATTCAAAGTAGAATTAGATGATTAGTATTTTTTATCACCTCTATAGGCATAGAGGAGGCAGCCTTAGGTTGTATTGCTCTCATAGAAGACTGTGGAGATAAAATCAAAAGCCATTTGTTTTAGGCTGCCTTACCACCTCTGTGATGCCACTGGATGCAATTTTAATAGCCCTAACCATGAAGGGATTTCCAGTGAAAAACTGAACTAAAATATTTGTAATTCTTAAGTCCACATGCAAATAATCTAAATCTGCCCTTATTATCCAGAAATTAACACTCTCTATATTCCCTGAGCTTTCTTTAAAACACTGATTTCTTTAAATCTAATGCTACTTATTCTAATGGGCTATTTTATTGTATGGGTGAGAGTGAGTACTTAGGACCTCAGACTCGGAGAAAGGACACAGGTTTATTGTAACTCAGCCACAAAGTGATATTTTTCTCTCAGTGGCCTCAGTTTTTCCATCTTTCCAATAGAAGCATCTAAGTAGATTTTTCTCTGAGTTGTATTCATGCACAAGAATTCTCAGTTGAAAATGGTTAAGAGAATGAAAACAGCAAAATTAAGAAGTGATTGAGATGACAACGTTTTGTGAGGTTGCTGCAGTGTACATCTTTTAACACTATTTTAAAATGAATCAAAAGTTCAAAAGTACTGATTGTGCCCTCACCATGACATCTTTACTCCAATACACAGGGCACTCTTGCGTCCCCACTCTGTTAGGGCTTGGGCATTTCTGCCTCTCTGCTGCCCTCTACTGTCCCAACATCGTCTTCACTCTGGTACAAGTCACAGCTCAGGACCTTCTCTGCTGAGCCTTCCTCTTAGTGATGGGAGAAGTACTGAAAATGTGTGGTGGTTATTGCATGAAGACATAGTCATCATTAAGATGTGTGGAGTGAGAAAGGACTCAAGGCATTGCATTCCTCTGTAACCTCCAGAACAAACAAAAACAAAATAAAACAAAAACAAAACAAAAAAATAGGTGTTAGGGACAAATGGGAAGCACAGGGCAGGACTGTCCAAAGAAATACTTGGTGAGCTACTTATGACTTAGTGGCCCATTGTTACCCTTTATATAACTTATCTACTTGCATAGGTAGTTCTGCTAGGTACTCATATCTTCATTCTCTAATTAGACAGTAAAGCTAAAGAAAGTTGAGGTTAACCTCAAGGTTCCAAACATCACACGCTAAAGGACAACACGGTCCATTGGTAAAGTCTCTTAAATTCCCTTCTAGGAGCTGTCCCTGTAAGGACTGTCATATTATGTAAAAATATATCTACCTCTCCTAAATGAACATAATGATTGACAGGTAACTATAAAATTTTAACTATGGTGATGTGATATTAAATTTTTCTTTGTCTTTAATGCTTAGCAAATAGAATGACATTGGGAGTGTTAAGAATTCTATCAGAGAAATCCTTAGAAACTGTGGCCTGGAAGTTGTAGGCACCAAAGTTTAAGTCTTTTGTCTCTGAACAGGACTTAGTCTGTGGAGGAGTTTCCACCAATGAACTATAAATCAAAAGTAAGTTCTTAGACTTTGAACAAAAGTACACTTCACAAGTCACTACAGTCCAGAATCTGTAATAGCAACAAGCCAGAGGTCACAGGGCTGTGACAACAGAAGGGCCCATCTTGGTTGATGGGAGACATGCACTGCACCGTTTGGTTCACTGTGGGGAATATCCATTCATTTTGCTTTGAGCACTCTGCCTGCAGGCTTGTCTTCCTCTCCCTTTCTTTCCCCTCTCTTCTTGAATCCCTTTACTCTTTTAACAGCTCCTCACTGTCCAGGGTGGCCCTAAAGTTCAGACTGAAGCCCTACACCCACCCTAGTGTGATAGCAGCTGAAGTGAGACCTTTGGGGGTGAGTCAGATCATGAGGGTAGAGCCTTGTGTAAGGGAAATGGGCCATTATTAAGGGTCCTAGTGTCTTGGTCCTTTCTAAAGCCTGGTGAGCAATATCAAGAAGACAGTCTTCTGCAAACAAGAACAAGGTCCTCAGCAGAACTCTGCCCTGTTAGCACCCTGGTTTCAGACTTCAGTCTCCAAAATAGTGAAAGATAAAGTATATGATTGATAAATTAATATTCCAATGTGTGATATTCGTTGAAGCATCCTGAATAGACATATTCAGTTATTTTTGTTCAGGGTTGACTTTACAAACAGAACTTGAGAAGTTATAGCAAGTGTTGAGATAGTAACAAATCTGACTCATATCTACAGGATGAATGGTCACAACTATACAGATGGCAGCACTAAGTCAAATGAAAGGTACAAAATCTACTTAGGGCTACACAGCTTTCCTAATGAGACAAATTCATAGGTAAAATAAATATGCTGAACAATTCCAGGGGCACAACAGTGTAGGCTATAAGTGGTGGAAATGTTTTCTGTATGCTGAAAATAAGGGAGCTGTTTTGGCCTGTGTGCAGCACTGGAGAATCAGAAGATAGACAGGTAGAGGGAGGGCAAAGCTAGCCAGTCTCCATCTAACCCCCAAAGAAGAGACATGTAAGGAATCTAGGTGAGCCACGGGCTGGGACACGTGACAGATAAAATATTAGAAATGGGCTGAATTAAGATGAAAGAGCTAGCTAATAATGTGCTTGAGACATAGGCCAAACAATATAAAATTAATATAAGCATCTAATTCATTTCTTTAGAGAAAAAAAAGCCGCCACAAACAAAGTCCAAACTTCTGGCCCAAATGGGGCCAGAGACTTTCTACACAGCTTATTTCAGCATTCTTCTTAGCTGGTCATAAATCTAACAGCTTCCAGGCTTTACTGTTCCTCCAATTTTCAAACAGAATTTCTAAGACTTACCTGAAAGTGTCCTTGGTGACATTGTTTTGTTTTGTTTTAATACTTTTTTACCCCTCCCAGGACTTCAGCAGAAGGATCTACAGGTTCTAAGGCAGGTGAGCCCCGAGGGAAGGGAAATATACATGCCATCTTTTGTCGGTATCTCAAATCTCAAAGAGTCAGGTCCCAATGTCTCAACACCATTATTACCATTGCCTCATTATTGTTATTGTTGTTAGATCTGAGGTTATAAGCACTTTCTAGAATTACTGAGAAGCTAGAATTTTCCCTGCCTGCAGTCTCTTGTTTCACCTTGGTTTGCAAAGCTTGGGAAATAAATGTGACTCCCATTCTTGTGTAAGGGATTTCCTATTGTGGTCTGTAACAACTCAGCTTCTCTAAGCAGCTAATGATAGCTAATTAGCTTCCCATTCTAGATAAGATGCTTTTGTAGGCCACAGGTTAAAATCTAGTGGGTACAAATGAGGCCTTATTCACCATAATTGCCTAAGTCTCAGAGATAATAACTCCCTCTCCTGAGCGTCAGTGTGATGTAAAAATTCCACTGAGGTCCCAAGTGGTTTTGGACTTGTTATGACCAGTTCTGTGACCTTGAGTGGAACCACTCTCCTGGGAATCTGGTTTAGGTACCATCAAAGTGGAGGGGAGGGGAGAGGAGGGGAGGGGAGGGGAGGGGAGGGGGAAGAGGTGCACTGACGGACCACAGAGAAATCAACTATTTCTTGTTGGGCACAGATCATTCTACTGGAACCTTAAATTGAGTTTTTTTTTGGGGGGGAGGGAGATGTCACTCCAGTTATGAGGTAGTCACATGTACCTTCAAGACAAAATAGCATCAAAGACCAAATATTCTGCTGTAACCACAACTATGATCTTGCCTATTATGCAAGGTGTTGGGGGAACCTATCCAAAGGGATGCTGCATTGAGTGTCTGAGCAGGGTCCTGAGGCTCCATGCAGTTTTGCTCACTAGCAACACCCTGCATGTGTTCACAAAATATGCCTGTTCACCTATCACCATCCTCAGGAAGCTGCATATAAAAGTGGGACCCATTCCATGCTTCAATTTTTGTTTAAACTCAGTTACATTCAATTTTTGTTTAGGCTCAGTTATACTGAACCTGAGTGTCTATGGAAACAATTTGTTGCTCAGAGAATTAGAATTAATTTTAGTAGGTAGGAACTTTAACTATTCATCTCTTGAGATCCAAAGCCAAAGCGGAGACCTGTGCACAGACTAAAACTTTGCCATGTGTAGTCATCACAAGCCAGATCAGGAGAGAGGACCAGGGAAGAAAGAACCAGTAACCTAATAGTTATTACAATGTGACTCCCACTTGATGGAACATGTAAGGAAGAAAACAAAATTAACAACTATTCCAGAATCATCTGGGATGTGGTGGTGATAGAAAAAACCAGCACATTGGTCAAGACAGAGCTAATTTTCCACAAGGTATAGTCACTAAAAATCACATAAGGGCCTCCTTCTCATACTATGGATTGAGGCTTAGGGAAGACATTTGAACCAAAAAATTGGTCCAGTTTGGAGAATATGCTAATTTTCTTCTGGCAATAATTTTAGAAATCATGGGTTTTCCTTTTCAGGCAATTATTTTAATGAATCAATTGGGGTTTCAAGAACCAATTAAATGAGCTCAATTTGGTCTCAAGTTCAGCAAAATGAGATCATTGGTTCTGGATTTGGTTCAGCTGAGGTCAAGTCTCCTGTCTACAAGAGAATACTAGGATTAGGAGAGGGTTTTTTAAATGTTCTTACCTTCTTCATATTGTCTTTCCCAAATTCTTTGAGTCCTTTTTCAGTATGTGTGTATGTGTGTGTGTGTGTGTGTGTGTGTGTGTGTGTGTGTGTGTGTGTGTGTTAGTATAAACATGCATGTGTGTGTAGATATATGTGGATGTGGAGATCAGAAGTCAAAGTCAATGTCCAATCTTTCTTTTAATCCTTCTTCATCTGGTATTTTTAGATAGCATCTCTCTCCCTGGGACCCAGGCTTCTAGATTCTGCTGGGTTGGTTGGCCAGTGAGCCTAAGACTCCTTCTAGCTCCTTGGCCCAGCATTGGGATTACAGGGCCATGCTCAGAGTTTCATGCAAATGCTGGAGTCTTCCTGTTTGTGTGACAAGCACTTCAAAACTCAGCCATTTCCTGAGTACTGGATCCAATTCTTATTAAACTTTTAAACATATACATATAGATGTGGTACACTAACTTTTAAACTTGTCTCAGCTCTGAGTTCCAATGATAAATTATGGAATAGTAATAATTTTCTCTGTACATCAAACTGAGCATTGAATAATCAGGGATATATCCTTTCGCATTTTTTAAACATTTATTTATTTTTGTGTGTATGTATGTTTTGTATGTGTGCCAGATCAACATATGGAGTTCAGAAGTCAACTTGTCAGAGTTAGTTCTATTTCTAACATATGGCTACTGAGGGTTGAACTCAGGTTGTCAGGCTTAGAATCAATCTTTGTTCTCTGCTGCTGTTATTTTTATTATTTTTTTTCTGTTTTTGTTTGTCTTTTAAAAAATTCTCACTATATTTCTTGAGATAATTTCAAACTTGCTATGTAGAGGCATGGGCTGGTCTTGAATTCACAATCCTCCTCCCTTAGCCCTCCAAGTGTGCAGGCTTCTGCCACTATCCCTGGCTTTAAGTTTTCCCTTGAATTAAGCTACTCAGATCGTACCAAGTAGCTAACAAAGCAACCTCTCCAGACATAAGTTAAACCAAGTTCAAGTACTGTCAACTCTGTAAAAACATAGCACATCACAAAATATTTTCTAAGGAATAGCATAAATGCAAACATGTAAGACAGCAGTTCTCAACCTGTGGTTTGTGACCCCTGGGGGCATATCAAAGGACCCTTTTACAGGGGTCCCACATCAGATATCCTTCATATCAAATATTTATATTACTATTAATAACAGCAGCAAAATTACAGTTATAAAATAGCAACAAAATTAATTTTATGATTGGGTCACCACAGCAAGAGGAATTGTATTAAAGGGTCACAGCGTTAAGGTTGAGAACCACACTGTGAGACCAAGAACAGTAAGGAAACACAGTGAAGGAAAACTTTTCTTTAAAAGTTTAGAATCACAGCATAACATGGTGTTGGGAACAAGTCATGGGGCTCTGTAAACAGAACTTCTTCCTAGACAAAAGACCAAGAAACCCCCACATGTCTCTTACCTGTGATGGTGGCTTTGTTGATGGATGGTTGATTGCACATGGGTGATCTTCTAACAAAGAGAGAAAACACAAAATGGTAAGTGGGGGGGTGCTTTTTGACTCCGTTCCCCAAAATTGTTTTGACTGAGCCATTCTAATCTAAGGAATCATTTTAAAGTTACGACATGAACATAAAGACTTCATTTAGATCAGTAGAAAAGTTCATAGATGCACCTTTGCTGTGGCTTTAGACTACAGATGGAAAAAGAGGGGGAAGAAGTCAGCTTCAATCTTGTGGTTGGATACTGGGAGAGAGAAACGTCATTGAGATGTGTTCAGAGAGGGTGTTCTTATTGACTGGCTGAATTTATGTACTCAGTTAAGTTAGGGTATGTAGAATAAACAGACTTCCTAAGTGAGGTCAATTTATAATGGTTTTTCTCTGGTGAAGTATTAGAAACTTATTTCTGGTGTATAGTCTCATGATTTCTTGTACTTTGCCTGGAGTGAATGATTCCTTCTAAACAATACTGCAAATAGAGACGGTATGTAAATGTTTTCCCTTTCCAGCTCCTTCATTGAGACACATCTCTTCAAGTTTGTTAAAGAGGTTTATTAATAGCTGGTCTGAACAGATGCCTTAGAAATGGTATTGTCTTATAAACCCATTGTAGTTCAGGAGACTCAATTTGGTATTCTATGCTGATTGCTAAGTTGTTTGTCAGACCCAAGCCAATCCTAAATGTCTTGCGAAAGTATCTGCTATACCAGTAACCTGCATTCCCTATGACGGTCAGCATGACACATATACTATTCATTTGGTCAGTAACTAAATTATGTTCAAAAGAAAAATTATTTATAGGTATCCACTAAACAATTTGGAAATAAAACTTTTTAAAGTTATTTTGTATAACTGACAGCCTTCAAAGATCAGCAATATTTAAAAATCTTTAAAGAAACAGATATTTTGCAAGGTGCCTGTAAAACATCCAAAGCCTTTTTCATGTGTGTACATGCCTGTGCGTACAAGTGCTTTTTCTAGTGGTTAATACTTACTAAGCCCTGTGCTGTTATCTTACTTAATCCTTATGACAAGCCTTGAGGCATGGGAACTGATTGTGTGTATTTTTGCTAATGAAGGAAGCAGTAAGTTTTGAGAAGTTGAAAGTTTTAGAGAATCAAAGCAGAGATTTGAACTTGAGGACTTTAACACTAATGCTGTGCTCTGCTGTCTTACTATTAGTGTGCAGCATGTGTGTGCATGTCAGAGAGAGGTGGCTGGAGGGAGAAAGGGAGATCTGGACTGTGGGATGTATAGGCTCTAAGGCTTTTAAGGGCCTGGGGATTCAGCCTGGCCTCAGCCACTTCAAACTGGTTATAACCGGTGCCTTAAAGCACGTGTTCCGAGAGCACTTCATCATAGCCATGAAAGCCCTTCAAGTGGGCACTTCCTTATAATCTAGTCTGGGGTCTGCCTGGGGGCCTGGGCAACATTAGATCAATGAGGACATTTGGTGAAAAATGAGCCAAAGTTCACTTCTGTAATATATATAGCAAGAGAGTGAAGTGACAGAAACTAACAATAGGTTTACAAATGTCAGTGATGAGCTCAGGTTACCCACCAGGAGTCAAGACTGGGGCACATTCTCCTCCAAGTCCTTTCCAAAAGAAAATAAAGAGGACCATGCCATCCACAAGTGTGATAGTGAACTTGGAAATGTTTCAGTGGCTAGGAGTACTCATCAGGCAAAATTAGATCCTTCTAGAACAGCTGTTTTCAACCTTGGGTGACGACCCCTTCGGGAAAATTCCATCTCAAAAAATTTTACAACATGATTCCTAACAGTAGCAAAATTACAGTTATAAAGTGGCAACAAAAGTAATTTTATGGTTGGGGAGGGGGGTCACCACAACATGAACTGTATCACAGGATCCCAGCCTTAGGATGGTCAAGAGCCACTGTTCTAGAATTATTATACAATGTGCCCTCTGCTGTCATCCCTAAACAGAACCAGTTGTCAGAAGGTTGACTTCTGGATTATGATGCCCAAGGAATCTAGTTAAACTTGAAGCAGGAGATGAGGTACATATCCGCTCTATCCAGATGTGCCAGCTCTTTTTGTAGTCTGCTGCATTATAGTGTTTGTTTGGGCAGGTGCCAATCACCATGGGGATTTCATGGTCCATCAAGATAGATGGACATTCCAGGGTTAACGATGACTTTCTGACTTCCTTTTTTCCATCTAAATCTGCTCTGTCCCTGTGATTCAGTTGAAAATATCTGCTTGGTAAAGAACAGACATCTCATCAGAGGCACAGGGTTCAGTGTGAAACCCTCACACCTATCACATCTCACACAGATCAACTTCATGAGTTTAAATGCTGCTTAGCTAAGTGACTGCATTTGAAGGAAACTTAAAGTTTGTTTCTTATTTGCTAAGAACTGGATTTCTTTGATGAAATTTCCAACAAACAAGCTTGAGAGTGGCAAACAATAGATTTATTTTTCCTGCTGAACTGAGACTCTACAGAGGTGAGGTGACTGTTCCTATACAGTGCCAAAACCACAAGAAGCTTGCCGAGGTCAGTGTGACATGGTACAGCTGGATATGCTGCACAGAAAATGCCATTGGCAAGAAATGGGTTCCTCAAAGCACACTCTTGGGGTGCAAAGACTTTACTACCATGTGATTATTTCAGCACTTGTAGGGTGGTTACGCTGTATAAGAATGGAAGCCTAGATACACATTTGAACTAACTACAAGCCAGGGTTAATCTCCCAAGCAAACAGAACCTGTAAGCAAACAGAACCTGTGACCATGTTGTGAGTATAATCAGCAGAGGACCTATCTTGCCAGGTGGCTCTGACAGATGAGATTTCTGCATTCACTTGTCAAATACCAGAAGGGTCACTATAAAGTAGTTTTAGAAAAAGAAGTAGGCATTGTATGAGGCAGAGCACACAGCTGGACAGTAGTGGTGATTAACAAACATCTAATGTACTGTGAAGTTCAGTTCAATTGAGAAGATCTAGCAGTTCAGGGAGAAGGGGTGTGTGTGGCTTACTTGCTGGGTGCTCGATCTTGCAAATTCGTTAATGCAGCAAAGTTGTTTCGTACGGTTCGCAGGCTGGCCAAGACCTATGACAAAAAGAGAATTTTTAGAGTTCTTGAATTGAGACCAGCTGGAACACAGCTAAACATGCTTTTTAAAGTAGAAATTTTATATTGCTTGCAAAGCAGTTTCATTAACCATCACAGATTCTTCCAGAACTTAGTAGTGTTTTTAATTCTGGTACATAAAATCCAGGGAGGTTAGACTCCCAAAATTTTGTAGAAATTCCCTCTCACTGGCTTGTGGTAACAGTAGCAGCAGATCTACTCATTCTTTAGTCATCCACACAATATCCTCAGCAATTGTAATTATAACATACTATAATACAAAACATTATGGAAGTCTCAGTTTAGTGATTAAAACATAGAATTAGTCTCAGTTCTCTTAGAAAATTCTTCAAGATTCCTATGATGTCATTCTAGGTAAATATTGAGTTGTTTTCCATCCTTGCATAGGACTATGCTAGCTTGTTAGTTCACAGATACTCTTTGCTTTTGAAGCAATTGTATGCATCATGGAACATATAAAGTCTCCAGGGAGGTGTTGGTCACAGAAAATGCTAGTGCTCTATACAAAAGGTATTATTATTCTGTAAACTTCCCAGAACAAAAAAGTGTTCAATAAGACTGTATTGAAGAAAAGAATACATGGATGCAATAGATCACCTGCATGTGAATATGCCAGGAAGTAGACAACCCCACCTCTGCTAGCCCCTCTATGTTAACTCCAATCAGAAATAGAAGATGGCCACAGAATGGAAGGGAGTCCTACAGAGAAGTTACAGGAGCCTGCTGACACTCATTTTCTTCTAGAACAGATTACTTTCCTTAAGGGTGAAATCTTTAGCAAGATTAAAGGTGCCAGTAAGACCTCACTGCTTAGTAACGTTTCAGGTTTGTCAAAAACACAGAATTCACATGTCCTGGTATATGTCATGCACTAAATGCACACATTTGGACAAGTTATGACACTTCTCATACCCCCATTTCCTTGTTTATAAAACAGAGATAGTGCTATCTAGCCCTTAGGATTGTTATGAATGTTAAAGGAAACTCCAGGTTAGTGGCAATGACATTGCCTAACCAAAAAGTATGTGGTGACTGTGTGTCCATTATGGAAACTTCCATTTAATTATCTAGCACATGGGAAGTTTGCATAACACTTATCAGTGGCAAGACAGAATTCTCAAATTTTTAATTGACCTAGGGGTTTGAGAACTGTGCTTGGAGTTTCTTCACGGGACAGTGATCCAGACGAAAGTCACTCTGTCTCAGGCGTTTGTTTTTGGAAGTTGATGGGAATTTGTGCAAGTCAAAGGGAGTTGCTTATGCTCTTCAGCAGTGACCTTCAGCAGTCCCCCGAAGGAGTTCATGGTGCCTCCTAGGAAGCCAGCCAGTCATTGGAAAACCTGGCTCATTATCACACAGAGCTCTGAAAGGTCACACTGCCTGTGACGGAGTATCCAAATGGCTAGCTGCTGACGTCAGACCACAGTGTCTTTCATGAGGCATGAAATTCTGAGTGATGCAGAAATAAGTGGATTAACGATCTAGTCATGAAATCACACTGGCTTCATTTGTATTTTCAGATGTGAAGAGCAAACATGTTACCAAAGTATTGAAATACACTTATTGCATACAAAAGAGCTAACAACTCTCTTTTTTAGACTAAGATTTTAGTCTCAGAATTTTGAGGTTTTTCACTTTAATACAAAATACTTAAGTCTAGTGCATTTGGCCACTGAGTAGCATAATGGGTAACTGAAATATTTCACTCCTATAGGAAATGTTTTGCAGGTAATTCATAGTTTTTTAGCATTTACAAAACAAATAAATAAAGCATTCATCAGTTAAGGAAAACAGCAGTTAAGGAACACTTCTGTGGCGAGGCTGGTTTTATTCTGAAATGGGGCTCACTGTGTAGCCTGGGATGGCCTAAAACTTACTATATAAGACCATTATTAGTGAACTTTAAACAAAAAGTAAAGCATGTCTAAGCTACAAACGACAATCACTGAACAGCTTGGGATCTGAAACACCTTGGATTGGCACCTTGGAATCCATTCCCTCCAGAAAAACACCTGACCCAGTCTTGATGGTGGGATGAGGAAAGCAATCTGCCAGGAGTGGATGCTGAACTAAGCCACCTTGGGACCTTGGGACCTCCTGCCCTTTAGGGGAGGAGATAAGGAGATGGGGAGAAGATAGAGTGACTGACTGGGAGGGGCTGGAAGGGAGTTTGAACAAGGGATAAAAAATGAGACTTTATTTATAATTAAAAAAAAATAAGACCACTCTGGCTTCAAATTCAAATCTGCCTGCTCCACTCCTGGTTTGCTTGGGTTAAAGATATCTGTTGCCATAGCTGGCCTGTGGAAAGTTTTAAAGTTTTATTATACTAGTAAGATATTAAACTGAATTATTTGTTTGAAAATTTTATGTATTTATTTTAAATAATTCCCATCTTTGGATGTTGAAGAATCTAACCAGTAAAAAAGTGTTGTTAAGCAAAAAAAGTGTCTATCTGTCTCCATAATTAAGGTAAAAATCAATGACTGTTATTTCTTTGAACAGGAAGACACTGGCAAAGGAAGGGACATTTAAGTACCTTTTGAAGCACTGATACTATACCATTTCTTAAATGCTCATTTTACTATTATTATTTCTGCCTTATGATCGCTACATACATATACAGTGTAATTCATTTCAAAACCAAAGTGAGGGAAGACCCCCCCTCACTCATTGGTTGCCTGCCCTTGTCCTGCTCACTTTTGGGTTGTCTCTTTACTTATGCAGCTATGAACTCTCCTATAGCAAATAACATTGAAGACACCCGGAAAGATGTCTCAGTTCATCGTTTTAGTCTATGGTGGGGTAAAGCTTGCATTATATGTTTTATGTTGAATGTTAACATTATCTCCCACTCTGTAGCTTCTATGATGCTGGCAGAAATATAAATAGAAAATTTCCAGATGAATCTGACATATATGATGTCGCCCTGTGTCTGGGTGATTGACTTTGGCGGTCTTCATACAAATATTGTTAAGTTTTTCTTTTAAACACACTAGTCTCTCTGGACACTTGCCAGATGATGAGGAAAAGAGAAACGGGTCTCCCCAGAGCCCCTGGGTAAAGGTTTAAGTCCATGGATTCTCTTCTGCTCCAGGGCAGCTCACTGCCATACACTCAGCCCCAGCATCAGAAGCGGAAGTCCATGGTCTGCAGCACTACACTCTTCCTGTCTCTTTAGTATTTATTGCCAAAGGGTCCCTATGGTTTCTTCCAGATGGCTCAGGCTTAGAAAATTAAAATCATTGCTTTCTTTTTTGCTGCTCCCAGTAAACATATAATTGACACACAAACAAGAAACAAAAACCTAACCCGACAAACCCGGAGAATGTTAAAATGTTATCTTACCAATGACTAATGATAACACTACAGGGGAAATTATTCTCGATACAGGGTGAGAATATTCATACGTAACAATTTCAGGCTCTTTTAGGTGCTTTCAAATATTTCCTAGCCAATGGGATTCATTGAAGTTGGCAGAAAAATGCTGGTTTCATTTAACAGCTAAAGTGAAGAAACAGAAATGTTTTCCAGTCCATACACAGTTAGGCCACTTGGTGGCAGTGTAACATAGACTGTGAGATACAGAGCAAGGAGGAGCTGATGTGTCCTTGTGAGGTCAAAGACTTTTTCACTTCAAAAAAAAAAAAAAAAAGAAAGAAAAGAAATGTGGAGATACTCTGGCTGAAAAACAGACCTCTAATCCAAGTTATTTTTTTTTTTTTATTAAAACACATGAGGTGATTGTTTCTGTTATGTCAGAAAGTTCTTGGTGATTTCATAATGACTTTGTCTTATAAGAATGAAGTACCTAGAAGGATGTAATTCATTCTGATAATACACAAACTGTTTGTTTGCTTTTTAAATAAAAGCTGAACAGAAACGAGACAATGCTCTTCTCCCAATGCCCAGCAGAGGTCCCCATGTATTTAATGAATTTGGTGACAAGATTGCTGCTACAAGGTGGAATGGCAAGGGGCATGCAGCTTAAAAATAGTAGGTGATGACCTACTAGTAAGGGAGCAGTAATTCTCCACTGTGTTAACAAGTACTGTATTTTTTCCTTCTGAAACTATCTAGGTGTTGGCGTTTGTTTGACACAAGAAAAATGATGTAGTTCTTCCTTACCCATGTGTTGTTTTTAGAGTAAGCATAACTCTTGCATCTAAAGTATGCACGGATGTCTGCTTCCAAGGATCCAGGTTTTGGATGCTTGTTGCCAAGACCCCAGGGTGGTCACAAACAGTGGGACTATGGAGAGAAATGACTGACTACAGAGACAGTTTCCCAGCTTCCAGAAGAGCACTAACTCTGTGTTCATCGGCCCTGAGGACTCTGGCTAAATTGTTATCATGTCCAAAGGGAAGAAAAGAAAAGCAGACATGAAGGGAAGATAGGAGCACATCCCAACACAAGATGTCTTGCCTATGGTAATAAAGCAATAGATTTCCGCACAGAAAATACTGTTCTATAATAAAACATACAAATTAAAGCTGGCACCATTTTCTGTGGGTCAGAGAGCCTCAGAGCTTATGTAAGAAAGTTCAAAAACTATAATATAGCAATTTGGATGCTAGTTAATATTTAAATCTTGTTATGACCTGGACATTGGAATAAAACTTGGAGACATTCTGTGGACTCCTTTCTAATCATTAGACCTATATAACACCTTTGAAGTCTCATCTTGCTCAACAAAACAACTGGCCCTCAACCATTCTATATGTATTACTGAACAACCATTCTACGCACATTCCCAAACAGACAGCCATTCTATACACATTTCCAAACAACTGTTCTATACACATTTCCAAACACCTTAAGTCATTTTATCATCTCACATCTATGCCATGGGGTTGAAACATTTTTGTCTCTTACGCACGAAGGACACAAATGTTTCACTCAGCTAAATCTTTGTACAAATAGCACATATAAAAAGGGAGTAAATAAAGTATCAGGTTGACTGGGATTATTGAATTTCAAACAGAGATCATGTACTAATTATACTAGATGTAATTTAATCCATGATACAGTCTTCTCCTTTGGGAAATAGGGGCCCACTGAGTACTATCTCCCTTAGGTGACATTTTATTTGAAGTACAGACTGCTTGGTTCTAGCAGCATTACTCAAAATACATCTGTAGGACTAAAGTTACATTCTCCAGCATTGTCCTTTTTAAATATTTGAATGAGCCAAACAATTTTCATCCGCACATCTCTGTGTGGTAAAGTTACATTAAGGATTAGAATAAAAATCCCCGCATCAAATGTTCAAATCTGTGAGAAACCTACACACTCCAAGCTGTGCTTACCTGAGCAAATGGAGTCACAATCAAGTCATCTCCATGTCTGAAAAACAAACCAAATCCAGTGTTAGAAGTCTCCAATAATGCTCTGACCACTTTTGATCAATATTAAACAGTACATTCCACTGGGAGAAAATCCCATTGGGAATTACAGTAATTCCATCTTTCTCTTCAGTACATTTCCTTCCCAGCCACTGGGTGGAAAACATATCTTCTGGTTAACCATTATCCATCTCCTTTGGTATAAAGAGGAGGTCCTTGATCACCAACCAATGCCAGTATTGCTTTTTAGGCACAAAAGTTGTGCTATAAGTAGAAATAGGTTCTCAGCTGTGGGACTGCACTTTACTCTTGACTTCTCATCATAGATCTCAGTCAGGGATGCTGTGCAGAGAACATAGCACTGACTTCTGTGAGAGTACCCTGGGCCATCTAACATTTGTAGGTGATCTGTAGGGTCATGTGTAAGCCTTGGATAGGCCAGGAGCTGTACATGACATAGGACTACATCATCCACTAATAAAAACCCCATGAAACTTCTTCAACTGACTCATGTTCCAGCCACTGTACTTACAGGGGAATGTTACCCTGTGACTGCTGTTGCTATAGTAACGTCAGCTCCAGTAGATGGAGGATACAAGAGCAAGGTATCCATATGACGTGTCTAGGAGACACGTGGAAATGTAAGAAGTCATGCAACATTCTTCTTGAAAGAAAGTGAGAAACTGGGAACTGAAACTCTGCAGTATTTCTCAACATGAATGAGTGAAGGAAAAAAATGTGTCAAAGCTCGGTGGCTTATTTCTTAATCTAGTCAGTCTTGAGCTATTTTATTTAATCATGTCATTTTACTTATCTTGAATTATAGAGAGAGGCTTGCTTGGTATATCAGGCTGATCTTGAGTTTAAACTGATCCCACCTTGGCCCTGTGACTGCTGGGATTTCTAGTGTGCACTGTCACACACTACCTCAGAAAATTTTTAAACATTGTTTTTAATTAAGTGAAAGTATTTATTTCACGCATATATTTCCTTGACATAATGCTCAGTGAGGGCTGTTCACTTGAATTGTCAGCTTGTTCCTGAGCATCTGAAAAGGACCCAAGTCCCCAAACCAATGCCTACGAATCATGTAGTACAAGAAGAGAGATGATACTTATAATGGGTTAATGATGAGACCACCATTGTGGAAATCAGTCTGCCACCTAGGGAATACTACAGAAAGAAATAAACACAGAAACATCCAGAGCAGACTAAGCCACTGCAAGTTCACTGTGGAAGTTGGTATCATATTGGTCCTGTGATGTGGAAGGGGATGCTCAATAACTGCTCACCTTCCTCGTCCTTCTCTTCTTCCTATTTCTTTCTTTTTTTTAATTATTTTTTTAAAGATTTATTTATTTATGTATAAAGCGTTCTGTCTGCATGTATGTATGTTTGCATGCCAGAAGAGGGCACTAGATTGCATTACAGATGGTTGTGGGCCACCATGCGGTTACTGGGAATTGAACTCAGGACCTCAGGAAGAGCAACCAGTGCTCTTAACCTCTGAGCCATTTCTCTAGCTCCCTTTTCCTATTTCTTATCATCATAGTCTCACCACGTATCTCTGGCTGGGCTGGAATGTGTGTAGATAAGGCTAGTCTCACACTTACAGGCCTCTGGCTACTGGATGCTGGGATAAAAGACATGTCCCACCAAGCCTAGATACCTGTTTTTTCTTCAATTAGGATTTCAAATCTGGTCCTGATGATACAAGTCTACAATCCCTGATACTTAGAGAGCTGAGGCAGAAGAAATAAACTTTCAGTGCCTGGTTGCACCACAGGATGAATTAAGGAAGAGCTTAGGCTAACTTAGCAAGATCTTGTTTCAAAAATAATATATTTAAAGGTCTGAGATATTGTCCAATAGTTCACTGGGAGCATGCTTACATTGCCTGCATGAGATCTTGTGCCCAGTTTCTAGTAACAAATACAAACACACACACACACACACACACACACACACACACACACACACACACATCCATAAAAAAATAAAAGCCAAGAGATTTCACTAAAATACTACTTTGGTAATAATTATAGTCACAATCAATATACAGCAATAATTAATATTTGTCAACTGATTCCATGTGCAAAGAATTTTGGAATGAGTACCTCCTACGTATGTCTAGTGTGGATGACAAAGTAAAGTCCCAAGAAAGAGACAAAATTGTATGTCTATAAAGATATCTGAAGAGGATTCAAATTCAAATCCTATGACTTCAGGGCTTTGCTTTTATGTATATGTAATTCTCCATCTCCCATACACTTGAACAGTGTCTAAAGCACTCCGAAAACAATGCTCACTCCATGGTATAGTTTTCATCTCATGGAAAATATCACTAAGATAAAATATAATCAGACATAAATACAGAGTAATAACATAAAATTAAACAGCAAATAAAAACGGCCAATCATCACCCTACTAGTGACTGAAAGCCAGCTCAGTCTTCCTGATGATCTTCATGCCCTATAATCTGAAACTAAATAGAGAAACTATTGAAAGAGCATTAGCTTTTGAATCTAGAAATAGGGTTCTGAACTATTAGTTAAGTAACATGCTTATAAAGAGGGCACAAAAGCTCTGAGGAAGACATGTGGTAGATAATTATATATTGATTATTTGTAAGTTAGCATATATGTTATATGTAACATAGCATATATGAATATATATTATATGTGTAAAGAGAGAATTTTCAGGCTCTTGTTTTTGTATAATAAACATTTATTTTTATGCTAAGTTTCAAAAGAGGAAAAAATAACCTAGTGGCCAAAATCTCATCTATCACCTATTATTGGGCATTCAAAAATTGACTTATATTCCCTATTCTACTCCACATGAAAATTTTTTATCAGACATCAGTCCTGTAAATATAACATATGGCTTTATAAAATTAAAGAACATCATGTAAGGGCTGGGGATATAGCTCAGTGATAACAGATGTTTAGCATGTGTACGGAGGTCCCGGGTTCCACCTCTAGTATCCTGCTCCTTATATAGCTATATATCCTTATACTTTTATCATCTGGCTTCAGAAAACATTGTGACATTAGAAAATACTTGATATTCGAAAATTTAAAATATATTCTCACTTCTGGTTCACATTTTAATAATTAATAAACAACTGCATAAACAATGTTTGAATAAACAATCATTCAAATACCCACATTATAAAGAAGCACAGGCATTCTCCTGATAAAATGTATTCATGATTGATAGATACTTAACAATACTCAGCATCAGGAAAATGAGAAATTAAACCAATATATCTGCTGTCATCTCTTACAGGTTAATTTCATTTTCATTTTAAAAGGCAAAAGATTGTTGAGTGGTGCTAGTACACAGTTTTAATCACAGAAAAAGAGGCAGGCAGATCTCAGTGAGTTCCAGGCTAGTCTGGTCTACAGAGTGACTTCCAAGATAGCCTGGGCTACACAGAGAAACCTTATGACAAAAACCAAAAAAGAAAAAGAAAAAAAGATCACGTGCCTCCTTCATTCCAATGGCAGTATAATTGGGCTCATTAAAAGAGTTGAAGGTTGAAAATATTTCAAGAAAAGATCAAAAGTGACAGACAAGGACACAGACGTGTAAGGAAATTGGTGCACTGTCTTTATGGTTGGAAGTGGTTTCAGCCACAGAGGTTCATCCAAAGAAAAAAATACTAGAAAATCCATCATCTGTTTCTGAATATACAGTCAGAAAATGGAAACGATATGTCCCAGAGATAGCTGTACCCCCCAGTTCACTGCAGAAGTATCCCCAGTAGTCACAAGCCATGACACGGCTCATCTTAGGTGTCCATCAGTAAGTGGGAAGAAAAATAAAATGTGGTATACATACGACACACAATATTACTCAGAGTTTAAAAGGAAAACCATTTGTTACAAGACACATGAAGCTGAGGTACATTGTGCTTATTGTAACAAGGCAGACCGATACTCTGTGACATCACATATGTGAGAACCCAAAACCAAACAAAACACTGAACCTGAAGAGTGAAGCATTGGTTACTAGGGCTGGGAAGTGAGGTTGGAGTTAAAAAGCCTCACAAGGAATAAATGTATAAGATTTACAGCCCAGACTGTTGGCTGCAATGACCAAAAAGGCACCCGTTCACTTGAAAATAGCTAATGGGCAATTTCCTCATCACAAAAGCAAAACTATATGAAGCGATAGATACATTAGTTACCCCAGTCTAGTAATTACACAATTTAGCCTCCAATGAAAACTTTTACTGCACACTTCAAACACAGACAACATCTTATTTGTAGGCTAAAAAAATACATTTTATAAAAGAATTAAGAGCTGGCTTGATCTTTGAATTAACAAAACCAAACCAAATCTTAACACCAGGTTTAATTGCACATGCCTGTAATCTTTGCACTTGGGAAGTAGAGGCAGGGGGATCAGTCCAGTATTGTAAATTACTATATAGTGTTCCAGGCCAGCCTGGGTGACATGAGACTCAGTCTTAGAAACAATAAATAAAGTTAGAGAGATGGCTTAGCCAGAAAAATCACTGACTTCACAAGGCTGAGGGTCTGAATTTCATCCATGAAACCCATAATAAAAAATCTGAGGCATGGTGGTGCTGTTCTTGTAAGCACAGCATTGGGAAAGGTGAGCCCTAGAACTCAGTGACCAGCCAACCGACTGCATTTGATGAGTTCCAGACCAGTGAAGAACCATGTCTCAAAACAACATATGGATGACGCCTAATGAGCAATACCTAAGACTATCCTAGGGCCTCCACATTTGTGTCTCTCATATACACAAACGAGTACTTGCATACACATCTGCACACCCATAATCATGTGCACAAGCACACATACACACAAACACCCTCAAAAATAAATAAGTGAATAATAAACTTCAAAACGTAAGTCCTTAGTTTTGGGCTCACATGTGCTCAGTTCTTCATTAAGAATATGCACTGATGATAATGCATAAAGTGAGAATTTGTTATACAACATAAGCAAACAGTCTGTGGTCTGACACTTTATGCTATAAGACAGAAGAAATTTTGGCTTCGTTAAAGAAAATGCATGAAAACAAATAAACGCCATCCAGTTCCTTCAGCAAAGGTAATCTATTCTCACATTTATATACAGAGGTTTCCAACCTTAAAGGGGCTTAGAAAATGTTTGTAGACATGTGCAGAAGCACATCATAATATTTTGCTTAATAGACGCTGATGCAGCAGAAGGAATTTTCCAGGAGTGCTGATGTCACAAGTGGCCACTTGGGGCTGCAAGTACTAAGCTGAGTTTGCTGGGAGAGGAAGAAGCAGAGGGCTGAGTACCCAGAGGGAAAGAGACTCACAAGTGTCCTCACTCTGTGTTCTAGGAACAGGCTCTTCTTTCACAGTGTTCGTTATTTGACAGGCCTTTCATTTATTCTTAACGTCACTGGCCCTGCTCTCTTGGGTTTTCTCCAGAATGCTCGTCTGTGTGGGTGATTTATGGCTGGTGAGCACACTTGACTTAAAGGTCTGCCTGTGATAGAATGGTCCTGTTAGACTAAAAGGAAAGCTTTAATTAAATCCAGAAGACTTTTTGTGAGCCTACTATGTGCCAAAAATCTAAGGGCATACAGGACCTGATTCCTAGGACTCCCTTGCATTAATGTGCATTCTCATATCCAATACAAGAAACCAGGATCTGAGGACCTAAGTTCAGAGACTGTTCCATGCTTGGCAAATAGAAGAAGTCATTGTTTTCCTGAAGTCCATATAAAATCTGGAGCTTGCGGATGGAGAGATGGCTCAGTGGTTAAGAACACTGAGTGTTCTTCCAGAGGACCTGGGTGCAATTCTCAGAACACACATGGCAGCTAACAACTATCTGTAACTTCAAGATCTGACACTCTCATTAGACATACATGCAGGTGAAGCACCAAAGCAAATAAAATGAAAATAAGTAAATTATTAAAAAAGTCAGGAGATTAGCAGTAAATATGGGCTATGCAGTGAAATGTTGAAGAGCTTCATATTCTTTTGGATAACTTACTTGTCTTTTTCCTGGCATGCTTTGTGTGTGAGAGAGATTATCATATCTTTAAAAATTAAAATGACTATATATTTTCACCAGAATTTCATTATTAATATTATTTACATGATAAAATAAGCAGTCAGAGACTTAAGTTGGTCTCTCAAATGCTTTTTGACATTTTAATAGGCCTTGAAATCTCAAGACATGGAGAGTGCTGTGTAGCTGGATATGAACCCAAACTAACAACATACAAATACACAGACAGACAAACAAGCAAAAACTCCACTGCTTTATTTTGAACATTTTGTTTCCTGGTTGCTCAGATGGATTCAAACTCTTATGAAGCCACACAAAAGTAAATATTAGAGTCTCCAGAATAATGCCCTTTGATGGAAGTTTCTACAGTTATGAACATATTCTGTGTGTGCCACTGAATATGCAATTCATCATCCGCAAATAAACATATGGCAAGCCACCCAAGTCCAGTGTGCTTTGGTGGTTATAGTGAATTCTGAAATCCCACAAGTACCAAGCAAGAAAAAGCTATGCATTCAGTCTTGCTCTTCCTGGACCATGAAACAGGGACCGTAAAGGTTTTTCAGCCATGTAGGACACTTGCTCAAAGACATCAGGTCGTGAATCATCTACATGATAGCCCACCATGCCTCAGCTTCTTTTATTTGCAGAAGGCTGAGTTACGAATGTTTCTCTTTCTACTTTGTAATATTTGCTTCGAAGGAGAGGGCTGCCTGAAGTAACGTCTGATGCATGTTTAGACATGACTGTACAGTATTTGAGATAGCCCTTTCTTTTTTTCCCAAAGAAAAATCTCAAAAGACTCAAGGATACTGAGAAGAAGCTGATACAGGGCCTGAAAGGTAGGAGGGAATAGAGACAGACCAAAGGAGAAACCTCCTCACCAAACCCAAATCTAAGCATCCAACATGTAGGAAGCCCACATGCAAAGGTCAGGGTGGGTTTTCCTGACTTTTTCTGAAGCAAAACTATAGGTGCAGTGAGAGGTTTGCTTTCCCTCCATATCCGTGATGGACTATTTACACGTTGCCAGCTGCACAGAGTTAGAAGGATTGAGTGACACTTCCTGGTAAAGCTTACATCCAGGAACACACCGTAGAACCATCCAGCAGTGTGGCTGTGTTGCAGAGGATAGTATGGGCGATGACTGAAAACAGCTTGCTAAGGAGCCAAGACTGACAAGCAAAATACATATTTCAAGTGACTGATGTGTAAGTGAAACAGGTATTTATGCTGGTGTCTCATTATCAGCTGTCTGTCTCCTTTCCTGCCTAGGATTTAAAAAAAAAATAAACAAAGACAAAAACATTCGTGTCATGTGGTATTTTTCTTGTTTTTATGGATCTGTGTTGCCTTCAAAATGACACCTTGAATGGTGTAGCTGCTATTCATACTTCACAGTGAGTAATAAATACTTTAAGTCTCGTTCAAGCACGTCAGCTAGTTAGACATTCCTTCCCTCAGAATGTGCTGGAAAACATGCTGCTGGGTGTCTCCTCGAAAAATCAGCTCTTGTCTTTTTCCAAGCCTGCCACTATCTACCTCCTTCTAACCACTCACCACCAAAATTTAAAAGTTCAGAGTTTCCATTTTGTGATGCTCTGGAACAGCGTTCTCATTTCTGTCCTCTTCAGCACTTAGAGGAAAATGGTTAAGAGGCCCAGGACAAAGGAAGGGCCACCAGGGTCAATGTCCACAACTAGTGGAAGCCATATGCTCTTTTTAAGAGGGCAGCACGAGTTCATTGCTTGAGCTTTGGTTCTTGTTATCTTGGCTCATAGTCCATGGAAGCACTATCCACACTAAGGAGCTAGCTTTTTTTTTCTTGAAGATGGTGTTCATTTTGTTTGACTTTAGTTAACTCATAATCACATGCTGCTCTCAGAGAGTCTGTTTCTTTAAGAGCACTCTGAAAAATGAGCCAGGTCTTCCTTGACCACCATAATCCTAGTTTGCTTTCTAGCAGGAAAATTATGTCTTATAGAGTGGGATAATTATTTTCATTATTAAATTGTTCTTGTTTCACAGTTTTTGAAATAGGTGTTACATTTCATAAACAATGAGATAGTAGTATAATTATGCAAACAAGTGCTTTTTTTCAAAGACTTGCTAAATGTCGAATGTCACATGGCTTTTATTTTATTTTTACTTGCAAATTTAAATTATTATCTCACACTGTTTGCCTTATAATATTGTAGACTAGGAAGTCTTAGTGACTGCTTTTCTCATGTGTATTTTTTTTCTGCCATTAAAAGTTTTAAGGAACACAGTATACATGAAGACCCAGAAATAAAATGGGACTAGAGAGATGTCTCAGTGGACATGACTTGCTGTGCAAGAATAAGGATATAATTTTGGATTCCAGCATCCACATTTTCAAAAAGGTAAATATAGCTAATTGCCTGTCTGTAAGATCAGAACTGTGGGGAAAGAGAGTCAAGGGATTTCTAGGGTTGTTAGCCAATAGTCCAATAGTCTAGTTTGTGATACATGGAAAGACAGTCTAAAGAAATAATGCAGAGAGAGATAGAGTAAGGCAAGATGCTATCTGGTCTCTGCTCATGTACATAGGATCTGTACATATATTTATACATTCATTACACCCATACATAGACATTCTCACACATGCACACAAAACCTACAAAATAAAAAAAAAAAATGTGATCTGGATTGTCTGGTGCATGCCTGCAATCTCAACACTGGGAAGGCTGAGGCAAAATGATGATTGTGAGTTCAAGGACTGTTGTGAAATATTAATTTAAAAAGTGTCACATTTGTTTACATTGTGGAACATTTGTTTTAATGATGCAAAAACGTGTTGAATTCTTCTATGTTACATTTGTTTAACTCTGTGAAGCTGTGTTACTCTGCCTGCCTAAAACACCTGATTGTCTAATAAAGCGCTGACTGGCCAATAACAAGGCAGGAGAAAGAAAAGGCAGGGCTGGCAGACAGAGAGAATAAACACAAGGAGAAACCTGGAAGGAGAAGAAGAGCAAGAGAACAAGGAGAGGTGGACTCTAAGGGCCAGCCTGCCCAGCCACACAGCCAGCCATGAAGTAAGAGTGAAAGTAAGATTACAGAAGTAAGAAAAAGAAAAAGCCCAGAGGCAAAAGGTAGTTGAAATAATTTAAAGTTTAAAAGAGCTGGCAAGAAACAAGCCAAGCTGAAGCCTGGCATTTATAATCAAGAATAAAATTCAGTGTGTGAAATTATGTGAGCTAGGTAAAGGGCCCTCCAAAAGAGCAAAACAACCAACAACAAAGGACAGTCTGAATTACATAGTGAAACCCTACATAGGTCAGTCAATCCACAGAAAAGAAAAAAGTAACCTGCATGTTAAATGTTTGGATACATTCCTCTGAGAATGTAAAAGAAATGCATAGAAATAGGAAACTCATGTTTTGTCAAAATGCACTTTTCTCTCTAATTAAAAACTATTTATCTTTTCATATCTTCTAAGATTTTGGGAAATGTCCTCATCTTGGCAATGATAACTGAGACAATAGTATGCATGACTCAAAGAGTTCGTTATTTTGAAAACTTGCAGAACAACGCAATAATACCAGCCACTGTGACAACATCTCACTCTATTAAAGCCTTCTCCCATTCACGTTTTGCCCTTACCATGTTAAAGGCAACTAAAACACTAGGGTTGTAATTAAATTAAAAATACAAAATATATAACAGCTAATGAGTTAAGTCATTTAATTTGAAGATGAAAAGATTAGTCTGGATTTTGCCATTAATAATTTGGATTTTGCCATTAATAGAACTTGTTTGAGTCTGTGATAAAATAGCTCAGTTATTGATTAAAATAGGGGGAAAAAGACTTAAAGGAAAAAAAATAAAGAAAAAAGTTAGTCCAGTGTCCACTGTCCTTCTCATACTTTGTGGATGTGTTTCTTGAAATCTCAAACATCTGCATAAATCTGTATCAATACTGCACAATAACAATAACATCTGGGGCCAGCCTCAGAAGCAGAAGAACAATGGGTCACTTAGATTGTCACTATAATTGTGTGACTTTGGATGATAATCAAGGATCTGTGAAAACCAGCATCTTAATAAAACCAAGAACAGGACACATTGTGCACTACAGAATTTACAAAGAAGGTGGGGCTGAACCTGTTGTCTCTAGTTCCTGACCACACCCAGTGCCCCAATAAATTGATCCTCACATGGAGAGTTACTCTAGCTCCAATCCTCAGATTATAAATAAAATATCTTAATACAGAGCTTTTCAAACTGAGCTCCATGGTGTTTCTATTGTCTCATTAATTTTATTTATAACACCTCCTTTGCCAAAAGAAGTATCTAAGTATCTAGTAGTTCCAATTACTGAGTAGTTAGGTACAAACAATTTTATAAGGTTTCCCTTAACAACTAAGCACCTATTGACCGTTGAACAACTTCTTGCTGTGGTAGGAGATTGGATATTGCCTCTGACATTTTCCATCCCACATAGACTTTTATTCAGTAATTGCTTTTTATCCACTAACCATTGAAAACTTAGTTTTATAAAGACACGGGAACTCAAAGGGCTGCTATGATCTAAAGATGAAACTGGAAAAAAAGTAAAGCTATTAGTGTTCCAGGTGATTGCCACGTATTTTGCTTCCCTTGAAAAGTTAAACCATTTCTTGCACCTGTGTTGATCCTTTGGCGTCTCACTGCTCCTAGTCTCTGTAATCCAGCATCCCCAGCTGGGAGAAGACTGGAATCCAGGAAGGATGGTAAGGCCTGGATAACTTCCTACTTAGTTGATGGAAGATGGCTTTCAGCTGGCAATGAGTATATGTGGTGACTAACCTTGGTTGTCCACTTGACTACATCTGGAATCCAGTAACAACCCAAACCCACCTGGGAAGAGTTTTCTTGATTGAATGATTGGATGGTATACCCTAAATCTGAAGCACCTGTGAGGGATTTTCCTACACTCTTGCTGGTGAGTTGTCATTCATTCACTAGTATTAGAAACTATTAAAAAGCAAAGCATGTCCAAGCTGCAAACCACAACTACTGAACAGCTTGGGACCTGAAACACCTTGGACTGGTGCCTTGGATGCCACTCCCTCTAGAGGAACACCTGACTCAGTCGGATCTGCCAGGAGTGGATGCTGAACTGAGCAATATTGGGACCTTGGGACCTCCTGCCCTTGCTGGGGAGGAAATGGGCAGATGTGGAGAAGAGAGAGAGACTGGAGAGGGTGGGAGGGAGAAGGTATCTTGAACAAGGATATACACGGATATAAAATGTGACTTTATTCATAGTAAAAAAAGAAAGAAAAAGAAATTACTACTTCTTCCAACATAAACTGAAGACCATCAGCTCTCTAGGACTTCCCTAGCACTCTGAAACCAGATTGGGACTGCTGAGACATCCAGTCTCCTGGATTGGACAACTACCAGATTCTTGACTTTTCCATGGTGAGACAGCCATTTCTGAACTTCCCAGACCACAGCCTGCAAGTCACTCTAATATATTTCATGTATATTTTCATTCTATCAGTTTTGTTCCTTTAGAGAACCTTGACTATACAGTATTAAAGTCTAAAATTTATCTAAGAGAGGTGACACATTGTTCTCTAGTCCAGCGAGGAAGAGAATCTTTGTAATGAACTATGTCTGGTTTTGTTTTGATTTTTTTCTGAAACATTTCAGAAATAGTCCAAGGAAGAATTGTTTAACTAGGAGTGAAAATGTAAATAGATACATAGGCAATCCTCTGCCTTCCAGCTCTGAAAAATACAATTGAGTTACTTTGTACGCACAAGTAACTCCCAAGAAGGTTCCCAAGAACAGGAAGTTCTAACCACTTGTAACACAGAGAAAATAAGCCAAGTGTGTTCAAGGCTTTTGTGGTAAGATGAATCCACCCATATTACTTACTGTGCCTTCGACCCCTACTGCATATTCTGTATGTAGGAACACAGAATGTAAACCTGAATGAAGGGTTGTCTAGTCATCTCTGGAATCTGTATACCACAGGATGTTCAGGAGAGGATGGGAAAAGAGTTCCAGGTGTCCAGGTATATTGACTTCAATCTGTTGGAAGGCCTTGTTGGTCAAAGGTCACATTCTATCATGGCCTGACAGTTTTTGCAAAACTTTAGGACATGGGAACTGTCTTCCCAGTGAGACTCCCTGCTTTCTACCTGCCCTTATCTGGAGAATGTCACTGGGCTCAGAGGTCTGATCTTTTCTAAAAGTTGGAGGCCTGATTTAACTTTACGGTGACTCTTGACACAGTTTTCTGCTAGAATTCTCCCTTACTGTCTGTCATATGTTAACTAAGACTTATACTAGGTGATTTGCTATAGGACTCTGCTGCCACATAGAAAGCCTTATGATCAGACCATACCATTTAATATGAAATTTGTTCCCAGGCTCTCCAATCCTATATACTTTCTTTTTTTAAAAAAATATTTATTTATTATGTATACAGTATACAAAAGAGGGTACCTGATCTCAATATAGATGGTTGTAAGCCACCATGTGGTTGATGGGAATTGAACTCAGGACCTCTGGAAGAACAGTCTGTGCTCTTAATCTCTGAGCCATCTCTCCAACTCCCTATATACTTTCTATATTCTGGAATAAAGCTGAGCTGATTCACCAAAATCATCTGTCATAGGTCTTTCTCCATTATACCTGCAGCCCTCCTAATCCTATTCCCTGATTTTGCTCCCTCCACTCTCCTGGACCAATGCATTGGTGATCTGGAGGAAGAAATTTAACCATGCTAATGTAATTAGTTTGAGAGGTAGTTTATATTCAGTGCATTTTATGACTACGTGCACTTTCTCTTGTGTGGTAGTTAATTTTTTTTGTCAAGTTGAATGAGATTTATAATCACTGTGAGGACATCTCCAGGGAGGTTCACCTGAGGTGGGAAGACCCATCACCACTGTGAGCTACACTGTCCAATAACCTCAAGTCCTAGACTGAATAAGCAAGAGAGTGAACAGTCATTTCATCTCTGCTTTCTAGCAGGCTCTGCACACCCTTGCCACCACAGCTGGAGGCCGCCTTACTAACAGACTTTCTCTGCCATGATGGGCAGCCCTCTTAAAACTGTGAGTCAGAATGCAGTCTCCCTTCCTTCAACTGCAGTATTTTGCCACAACAATGACAAAATAACAAGTAACAAGTACACATCTTGTCAATGATCATTTTTCTGTTAATCTTTGCAATCTCTCACATCTTTTCATGATTTCAAATGCATACAACCTTAGCTCACTGGGTAATGGACAACACCAGACCTGACTGCTCTGTGGTACTGTAGTAATTTTAAATTTCTTTTGAGAAACATGGAATTGCCTGTTTAGTATGCTATTCTCAGGTTTTTCTCATGTCACTGCAGTGGCAGCCTTCATTTCTCTGTTTGTGTCTACACTTATATAAATGTTTTACTACTAAGTGTGATTCACAATTACTTTTTCTATATTTATTTCTTTACTATGATCATGCAAACATTGGTGTGTTTCTTATCTTTCTAATGTGTGTGTATGTTTGCATTTAGGTGTGTTTACCTGTGGATAGGCAGGCTTGTGTGGGAGGTATGTGTACCTGTGTATATAGGTGTATGAGGCTAGATGCTAACAGGAAATGTTTTCCTGAATTGCTTCTTTATTTTACTTTAAAGTCAGGATCTCAGTCTCTTGATGGACATGGAGCTCACTGGTACAGTAGACTGACTGTTGAATTCCAGGAGGTCTCCTATCTCAACATTCCCAGTTCTGGAATTACAGGTGTGTATCACTGCCACATCCACTTTTCACATGGATGCTGGGATCCAAATTTAGGGTCTTATGCTCATATGACAAGCATGTTACCAAATAAGTCACTGTTGTGGCATTTGTATGAAATAAACAGAGTTGCTCCTGGGAATTGGGTACCTTAAATAAGTGAATATTTATGGGTTCTGAGCTTTGTTTAAGTCTATAGAAATATATACATTTTCTGAGTTAGAGGCATGGCTACTTTATTGTTTTTGTGTACTACAAGATTTCTCATAGTTTATTTTTTCACCAGATTTTTACAGTGTTTCATGGCAATTCTGCTGGTCAAATGAGTTTTGTCTTTGTACTTGCAAATACTGTTTACAATGGTATCATCAAAATAATGTTTTTTACAAACAATCAAAACTTTTATTGCATTTTGAAAAGATGAACATTCCTGGACTTTGAATCTCCTATTCATAAATAACATATTAATATCTCTACTGAAAAAATGGAAGGATTAAATGAGACAGCATGCATGAAAGCACTCAGAAAAGTGAAGTGTAATATCCATAGCCAATGTATGTTATGATTGTTATTTTTATTTGTGTGTTTATTAAATGTAATAAATTAATATTTATTTACAGATGATAAAAGGATTTCATCTCATCAGGAAGTGATTATTTTCTTTCTTCCCATTTTCTAATTAATTAAGCAATTACCCAAACTTATTGAGAATTTAGTTTTTTCTAAATCATTTCAGTCAAACAAATAATAACAGACTTTCACAAAGGGTTTTAATCTGTTGAAAAGCTGGATAAGAACTTATATACATTATATATATAAGTCTTCAAGTCTGCAAAGTTGATTTGAATGACATCATTCTTTATTAAACACAGTTGAACTGTGGGATGGAGCTATGGACACTGAACAATCTTCACCACATCAACATAAACTAGTTAAAGGAACCAGAGGCTTACACATGACCACAAATGCTATTAAATAACAGGAAAGCCTACTCATGTATGTGTGGAAGATAAATGCTGCATTCAATTACATATGAAGTCATAATTATTTTGTTTATGTTGTTTCTCAGCAAGTGTGAAAGGAATGCCTCATTTCTCCTAGGAAAATATGCTGGGGAGCTCAGAAAGCTGAGCGCATGAAGACATTATTTTTCAATGATATGCAGAGTTCATCATGGTCTGATTCAGTTTGTCATTTGTATATGAGTCCTCTGAGTAGATAAAGAAACTATTGAATTGGTACAGGGTAAAATGAGGCCATGTTTGTGTAGGGCTTTGAAAATAAAGGCTTTTTTTGAATGTAAAATAGCATCAGCTTTTCATAAAATGGAGGTGCATATTTAATCTTTCCTAACTTGAATAGAAGGTATGAGACACATAGCCTATGCATTAGCATCCCCAAAATTGTTTTACTAGAATTTTAACCATTTTACCATTTAACCACTAAAATAAAGTCTATAGTTAATCACTGCATGCTCTTCTCTGGTCTTCCTTTTTAATATTTTAATTGCTTGACAATTTCTTTTATTCAATTAAATTAAGCAGATTTTAGTTGTTTTTATTACCCTCCCTTCCTTCTTCTACTTTCTTCTCGATAAATCATCCTCATCCTTCCATTGCTTTTGTGTGTTGAAGTTTAATCAGAGTTTCTTGCCTGTTAATTAATTGCTATAGTCCTATAGTCCCCAGGAAGGGTTGGAGCCTCATGGGCCCCTTGCCCATTCATGATGAAATTCTGGCAGGCCCGATCTTAAGTAGGTCTTATGGAGATAACCACAGTTGCAGTGAGTCTGTGAATGCAGTGGTTTCATCTTGTCATGTCTCGATGACCTCTTCTTGTGACACATCTCTCTGCCTTTTAGATCTCACATTTCTTCCACCCCTCATCCTCAGTACTCTGTGATCCTTGAGAGAGGGGCTATTGCTGTCTATGTTGTTCCACTTTTCATGAAGTTGGACTAGACAGCTTTTATTGACTATCTATGGGAATTCTTGGGTTGAGTAGCTCTCTATTAATCTCTCCTGTTTGATCAACGCAGCAGCCTTTCCCCACTATACCCAAATCTAGGGAATCACATATATTATGCTCCACCACTGGGGGCTACATGTCCAGCACTATTTGTTCTTTTTAACTTTAAGGCAGGGTCTAACTGCTGCCAGGATGGTCATCAACTCTTTCAACTGCACTCCTTTAATAGTTGAGACAGCCTGAATTTATCACCATCCTGCCTCAACCTCTGAGCAGCTGAACTTACAGCTGTGTACCACAAGGGGGATATGTAGTATAGTGGCTTTGTCCTTTTGTCTTATATCCAAGCTGCCCATTCCACCCTCATCCGTGTCAATGGGTAAACCTCCTGTTCAATGGACAAGTAGACATCATTAACCATTAATTCTAAACCTTTTGCTCCTTCATCTCTATATTAACTTTTCTTCTACTTGTTTCTTCTTTGTCCCTCCTGAGGAATACAATCCCAGTCTCTACTACTTTTCCAGCAACTGTTTCTTGAGCTCAAGATCAAATTTGTTTCAGTAACTTTTCATTTATCTATAATCCCTTTCCCCCAAAATTTTGGTCTCTAGCTTCTCAGTCTTCATTCAACTCAAGTATTAATTTTAAATTTCTTCTTTTGAATTTAATTTCTCCCTTAGCTTTAATTGTCTCACTTTGTTTTCTCATCAATTTTTCTAAAAAATATTTGTTTGCTGGCTCAGAGGACCACTTTCGACCCACTCCCCAACCTACTGGGCTTCTAAATCCATTGCCTTACTAAGGTGCTTCACATAAGACATCTAAACACCTAGTAATTCCAGAAGATAGTTGTTTTTTGTTTTTGTTGATTTTGTCTACTCTGGTGGACTGCTATTTCTTATCTTTGTTCTTCCTTTGACAACAACTGTCAAGTTTTCTCTATACTAGTCTATAAAAGCTGAACCGCCTGCTCACTGTCTGGCATTATGTTGTCCCTTCTCTGTCCCTTGTTCCTCATGTAAATACTGCCATTTATTTACTCAGTCAGGGCCACTCATTTTTATTCTCTACACTGCACACACACGCAGACGTGCAGGCATGCATGCACAAATGCCTTGTACCTCTTCCATCTGGACCAATCTCTGTGCTGCACTTATTACTTTGATCTAGATCTTTATCACATGTGGCCAACTATATTTCTGTGAAATTTGATATGAACCCCTTCTCTATTATCTCCTCACTGTCCAATCATTCCAAAATAAAGTAATAATTACAAAATATAATAAAATGAAACATGACCAAGGCCAAACCCTAGCTAAGAACTTCGGAGGCTTTCGGCTCCCATGAACTTGATGTGATTCTTCTTTCTCTCTTAAAATGTTTGTTCTTCACACCCATTGAAGGTCATGCCTTCAATGGGCCAGAGTCTCCCTGCTTCATGTTCTGCAAAACTATTTCCTGAACCCATTACATTCTTCTCATTTCCTTTGGGCAGAGAGCTTTCCATGGCCCCAAGCTTTGCATCTATGTACTGCTTTGTCAAACCTCAAGGGTGGTACTTATATTTTATTACATATAGTTTAATTTCAGCCCTTCCTTCTCTACAGATTAGGAGCTCAATGAATGTTTTATTGTGTTTGAATGAATAAACAAACATCCTATGGGCGTTTTTCAAACCTATAAAAGAGGGCTAATGATAACACAGAAATTGACCCACCGGCAAAGTGGAAGTTTTTCAGGAAGAATAGTCATTAGTCACATGACTGATGGGAGAAGTAGGGACTGAGAACTAAAGGTCACAGACTGAGCAAAGCACAGCTTCACTTCTAGAAGTCCATTTGGGCTGTTCCTTGGCCTATTGCCTTGGTCATTTAAGGTATCAAGAATAACACTAGACCTACAGGGGCCCTATATGATGAACTGTATATGGGTTCTGAAATGGTGTCCTGAGAAGATGTTCCATGTAGCCGGACAAATGTTTAGATCCAAGAAGTGAGGAGGCTAATTGTATCCATTGCCAAATATGAGAATGTATACATTGAGACTAGGAACTCGTGCTGAAGTTTCCTCAGTGGAGAAAGAATAAGAACAGTCTAATGAGGGTACAAACAGAAAATGCTAAGGAAATGAGTAAATGACCCCTGTATTATCCACAAACCTGTTAGCTTATTCATTTCTAATCTGGGCATTGTCTTAAATAAACTCAAGTATAATATTGTCTCTAGTGATTTATATTTAAAACCTGGTTTAATTTGTACAAAACCCCTGAAAGATCATGTACTTTCTTGTCTGTACATATGCCAGTTAAGATATAGTCAAGACACTGTCCATCCTAACATCATAAGGGTCTTCAACACAAAGCTTTCTTAATATTAGAAAAATACAAATGTGGTTGAATATATAAAACATAGTATTATATAAATATAAACTGATGTTTTAAGGGTAATTTTCTATTAAATGTTTAATTCTTCTTTCCCCAAACAATATATTTTTTTTGAGAAAATGCTTCCCTCTTAATCAGGAGTGACAGTGTAATCAAGTTAAATCTACTATTCATCTTCAGCTTGGATAATTTTATTCACTTTCTGCCTCAAAGGAGGATGAAATGGTTGAATGAAATCATCATTTATGACAGAAACTCAGGTTTGTCCCAGGTTCTGCTCCCTTTCCTGTCCACCCTTCACTCACATATCACTGGCAATTGAGGAGTTCCTGGACATAGACTTTGGAGAGAGGTCATAGTCACTGTCAGATCGATATAGGAAGGACTCCCGGCGTTGACTGTGGACAAAGTTTGCTTGGAGAATTAGCCCAGATCCTGGGCTGGTCATGGGATCCAAGGGACTCCGTCCCGCTGATGTGCCATTGTCCACATCGAAACTGTGAAGAGGAAAAAAAAAATTACATTAGTGTGAGCACTGGCATGGTAGTATCTCAACAAAGAAATTATCTTGATTTAGGGAATGATGGGAAGATTTTATGTCTAATTCTTGCTACAAAAAATTACAGCATTGAGCTGGAGATGTAGCTTAGTGGTAGTGTGCTTGCATACTCTAATACCCTGAGTGTGAACCCTTGCATTGTAAACAAGCAAACAAACTCACAACTGTAAACATACACTAGCCTAACATTCTTATTGTCCTTGGATTTTTAACAATTGGCAAGATGAGTCTTTTTAAACATTACTTCAATTATGTCTTAAAAAGAAAGTCATTCTGCACAAGGAGCTCTTAGCACAGAATTCCTGTTTAGGAAATACCAAATTCATAGTAATCCAGTTAATATTTGAGTCAGCTAAACAACAGCCACTGTCTAATGTCACAATTCACCTGAACCTGGGCTTCTTTTCATTCTCATGCTACAGCTGGTCAATCATTCAATTTTCCATCCTTTGCTGTAAGTACATGGCAGCCTTTACAGTCATCTCTTGAATCTATTTTTCCAGTCTTTATCTACTATTTTATCTTCTTAAAATGCAAGTATGACTGACTGCAACATCCTGTAGTTGAAACTCTTCATCAACTCACTTTGCCTTCAGAATCAAACAAACTTCTTGGCCAGATTGAAGGTCTTGAACAACTCTCAGCTAAAATCAACCATCTCAGCCCCAGGTTCACCCTAGACTATCAGACACTTTGTGACCAGCTCACACTGAGGTGCTACCCCTCTCTCTAGCTAGTGTTCCTTGAGTTGTTCTCTTGGTTACCTGCCTCTCCTTTGCTAAGACTACTGACATTCATTCTTCAGGACTTAACTTTTATCTGAAAGATTTCTCAGAGCCTTGTGAAATGCTCCTTATGCTACCAAAGACACTGGCCTGATCCTAAGCAGTTAACTGAAAATGTTTACTATTTTGATCTTTATCTCTAGATTTTGAACTCTCACAAAATGGACTTTGAAATATCTCAGCACTTCAGGTGAATGGGACAAAAACCTATGGCTAGACACATGGTAGACCCAAAGAACCTTCTACCATTATGCTGCTAAATGACTATAGTAATAGCTCAACTCATAATGACTTATCATTATGCCCATAGATAAATGCATTTCCTGTCTTTCATCTGAGAACATTTTATTTGCAATAGATGGTGATTGACACTGAAGCTCACAGTGCTGACCTATGAGCAAATGCCCTGGGGTTAATTTTCAACATGTAAATATGTACTCCCCCACACACGCACGCGCGCGCGCGCGCGCACACACACACACACACATCCAATTTCTTGCCCACTATCTTAAAAATTTTATTATTGGCATTCTTAGGATCATTCACATTCAGTATTATGTCTCAAGTATCCAAAGTAAGCCAAGCTGGATGGTAGGTAAATCATTGATCACATATGCATCTAATAACCAAGCAACATCATACTCAACCTTCAAGCACAAAGAAAGAGAGAAAGTTATAATGTACCTCAGTCAGTTAAAAAATCTCTTTTCCAATTTAAAATTTTGTGGGTATATGGAGTGGTGTGTATGCATTGTGTACGTGTTTGTGTATGTGTGCAGGCCAAAGGTTCATGTTCTCTCCATCAATTGCTCTCAATCTTATTTTTGAGACAGATTCTCTCATGTAACTTGGAGTTTACTGATTTATGGAGGTTCCCTCACCAAAAATGAGATTATAGACACATACTGCTCAGGACAGGCTCTTAACTTGCATGCAAAAGTTATGAACTCAGGTTCTTGTACTTGTGTGCAAGGATTTACCAACTGATCCATCTCCTTAACTCTTCAGATTTTTCTTAGAATTGTGTCATCTTACAAATGTATTTATTTGGTTCTGTTATGACACTGGCAGATTATCTAATTAAACATTCACTTTATAAACAAAGATGACAGGTTCTAGAAAAGTTGAATGATCCAAGTCATTGAGCTAAGATTAAATTATCTATTATTGCTGAACTCTTCCCTGACAAAGTGCATTACTCCATGAGACACAAATATGGGGCAGTAGATGTGGACCAAACAAGAGGCCTCTGACACACATGCTAGAGTCTTTGCTTTGCAGGTACTTCAGCTATCCCCAGGACATCCAGGGTTAACAGCAAGTTTTTTTCTTAAATTATTAAAAAGGGATATCAGAGAAATTTATGGAAGTTCCTTTTGTCTGTTATTAACTAAATAAGCATTTATCAAACACCTATTGCTAGTATACTGTGATTAAATTATAAAAGCAATAGTATTCATTCAGGCTGAGATACCCGTAATGGTTCCAGCAAGGAGGAGTAACTAAGGTAGGCCTTTAGTGCTACTCACTACACATTTGGAAGAAACAGTTCAGAAGAGTAGGAAGGGGCGGGAGTAGATTTCCCTTTAAGAAGACAGTCACAGAGGACCTAAGGATGGAAATCCTGCACAAAGCATCTGTGCTTGCTTCCCATATGATTTAGCAGGATGAGTTAGGGTGAAATGAAACAGAAAGAGAAAGTTCTCCCTACTTATTCTGCATAGAAAAGAAGAGAGTGTGACTTTGGATTTACTTTTTCTTGGTTTAATTGAATCAATGCTAACTGAATTATCAAAAATAATTAATTTATACTTTTTAAATACAATTTTTCATTTAAACTAAGAAAATTTTAGCATAGAGAGACACCCTATGTGTTTTTTGAAAAATATTCCAGATATTTTCAAATATTTTTGCAATAATGTTATCTATGAAAACCAAAACATTTATTAACAGGACAAAAAATGCCTGGTTTGAGAAGAAACTCAGATCTTTGCCATTTTTTTATAGATGTAATATAACACTTTGTCCACTAGGTGGAGAGAATGTTACTAAATATAGAGACTCTTAAAATAATGTGAAGGCTTACTTACTAAAGACTCTTAAAAACCTCACAAATATTACCTAAAATAATTCCCCAAATCTATTCATCTATTTACAAATATTGATTAAAAATTATACCAACCTAAGAAACATTTGTGTTAGCTTTACTTTTAAATTAATTTCTTTCTTTTACAAAGAGTGATCAAACATACAGACTCAAATGACTTCCAGCCTCAGTCCCTAGGTAGCTAGGACTAAAGACACATACAACCCATGCATTCATGGCTAATAATTTGCTTTAGGACCAGGCTGAAAAGGTGGAACTCAGAACATTAACTGATACCCTATTGGATCTTACTTAAAACAAAAACAAACAAACAAACAAACAAAAATAGCACTCAGGAAGACATCACTGAACCTCACAATACATCACTGAATGCAGGCTAGGCAGGGCTAAGTACCATGAATATCAATGATAGGCTGGGGAAGCCTTCTAAGTTTGGGAACACAAATTTTCTCAGAATATAGTCTGATTTAGGAAGTGGGCATTTCGTCTGAAGTCATCCGCATGCTAGATTATCATTATAGTAAATACTTCTATAATAAAAATATCATTATCAAGAAAAAGCAATATTACTGAAAGTACCAAGTTCAAAGAATTAACAATTATCAGTATAGTGAAAGACCTTATAGAAAGATATTTTATATAATAAAGAATTTAGTGAAAAATCTTTGCAGTTTGTCTTGGTCCTTAGATTAATACTGGGGTAAATACAGACATGTGAAACACAGTACTTCTCAACAAGGCACTAGATTCTAGGTAAGGGAATAAAACATGGAGCAATGGTGGAATAAAGACCAAACATATAGCATTAATAAAAATAGCCTAAAAATAATAAAGCATGGTACTGTATGAGTTAGGCAATCAGATATGTCAAGAGGTAACATTATATAAAGGAAGGTAAATGTATGGAAGGAGTAAAAGGATGTAAGGAGTAAGAGGATGCCCAGCCAAAGTGAATTACAACAGAAGCAAACTGAGAAAGGGTGGTGACGAATGTGAGTCAAACAAGACAATGTTGGGCTGCATTTGTGGACTGCACTAAAGAGCAAATGAGACATATAAAAGTGCTAGCATTGTAAGGTACAACCAACAGGCAGGCTGAGTATGTCAACAGAAGTCAGGTTAAGGCATGCCAGCACCAGCTTTCAGTGAAGAGGTATATGGAGAGGACCCACATCCTCTTCCACAGCCGTCACCCAGAAGTGAGGTGCGGGAGACTGTTTGCTTTTCAGTTGCCTACATACATATGGCTTGGCTTATGAAAATAAATGTGTTGTTTCTGCAATGACAAGAGGAGAAAATCCATGAGAGAAAAAGTAAAGAAAGAACCAAAGCACAAAGAAGAAACTTCTCTCCAATGGAAAGCTTCTTAACTAAATCCTTCAAATATGAGAAGAAAGGGAATACCTTCAGAAAGGTCTTGTTCAGTAAACATGACAGAAGACACTACTTGCCACACACAGTGGGGATTGGAAATTGACTGAACCATAGCATACTTACAATTGGGTTAACTTTCTGAAAATTAGCATCACTTAACTAAGAGCTAACATGCTGACCTAGAGATGGCTTCAGATGAACTGTTCAATTTTAGAACATGGCATCACTGGCAGTCCTTGTCCTTGGTATTAATAAACCAAAAAAGTGATGGAAGGGACACAATCTTAATTCAGCTGTCAGTGTCAAACAGACAAATAGTGACCTTCCCAAGCATCCTCTGGTTCACATATAGGCCTGGTCAATCCTCTATAGACTCACCGACAGTCAGATGGAATCCAAGGCACAGTACTATCTGAAGTTCACAAAAATGATAAAAAGAATTGAGGAGAGGAAAATGTGCAATTCTAATAATGACAATGACAGTAACAGTTCAGAGGATGCTTCCTGTGTCCCACACTCACTCTGCCTTTAGAACACCATCTCATTATCATATCTTTACCTTGGAAGTGGCCTCAGTATTTTTTATTTAGCCAAAAGGAATCTTAAAGCCCAGGAAAGTGCCTCTATAATAAGCAATGTGTTTGGAGCTCATCTTATGAGTTTGTTTTAAACCCAAGCTGTCTGACTCTAGAGCCTGGGTCTATGTTTATGTTTATATTTCCAAGTCTCCTATGATGGTAAGGAGACGGAACACTTCTTAGCACCCTTACTAGGGTGGACCTTTCAGCATTAACTCTTTGAAAGTGATACCCTGGTAGCTCCCAGGTCACACATGCCAAAGTTCATTGTGAAAACTAACATTTTGGAATTTGATAAATCTTCATCTTTCTAATTTTGAACACAAGAGTAGGATATAAAGCAATTTCTTCTACAGTCCACTTGGAGAGTTTCTTTGCAAGGTTTTCTTTGCAAAGAGTTTCTTTGAGGGTTGTTTGGAAATAGGGGATTATTTGGAAATCTGAGAAGGGTCTTAGCTCATGGGAGATAGTGAAGCACCATACTGCCCCATGATTTGCTTCCCCTAATGCAGTGAAGGCAGGCACACATCTCACAAGATCTGGTTGTCAACAGCAGGAGGGTACAGAAAGTGATGATACTGCTGCATTGGTCCCTCAGATGGGGCAATAAGAGTCAGGACCTGTTGGCCTGATGCATTCACAATTCCTTAAGGTTGTATGTGGCCGGCAATCTCTTCCTTCCTCAAGGGACAGACAGAAATCAGACAAATTGGCCAACCAACAGAATTGTTCCCAGATCTCTCTATTTCTTTTTCATTTTATCACAGCCAATGGATGGTAATGAATTCTATATCTCTCTCCCATCCAGCTGCCCCAACTGTGCCCATCCCCATACTTCTTGTCTACTAATCTTACTGATGGTCTATTAAGGGTCATTGCTCATTCTTTTGGCATGAAGGTAGATTCTGATACTCTGATGGAAAGTACTTTGATTCTTGACCACCATGTAGTCTCTCCCTTGAGCCAGGATCCTGCTTCTTTCCTCAGTAAGTTAATTATTTCAGTTACTGTAGCCCTTCAGATCCTATACTCAAACACCAACTGCAGGTTTTGAGGTTGAAGGAGATAAGGCACAATGAGGATCCCAGTAACTAGTTTCCTGGGAGTCCATATCAACATGAGTTACCCAGACTAAGCATTCTGTTCAAGGATTCCTAGGGAAGACCCAGCTGAATGCTCATAGGAACCTCAGGACCCTCCACTAAAGCCAGGAGCAGCTATGCACTGCTTTTACATGGTGTGCCAAGAATGACAGTGTATTCATGAAACAGGTCTTTTGCTCCATGTTCCAAGGTGATGAGATCCTAAGAGGGTTTAAATTTGAAAACCTGAGTTAAATTTCAAATCTGGGTCTGTCATTTATTAGTTAGGTACTCTTGGCTGAGTCCTTAAACTTCTACTTCCTGATAAAGAAACCACAGGTAGCTCTCGGGCCATTAAAAGGATAAGAAGAGAGCATGTTTAGAAAGCTTTTGCCTCATTGCTGCCAGCTAATAGATGCCCAGGATAGCCAGCGGGCCATTGTTTCAGTTTGTTCATCTTTATCTTCCATTGACGTCATCCACCAAGATCATTGTTTTTATCTGAGTCACTCTCTGTGTCTAAACAAAACACTGAGAGGAATGAATCCAAAGGAGATGTGAGGGAGGAAGGGACATAAGGGATAGACCAGGGAACTACATCTTGGCCATCAATGAGGTGTCAGATGCTCTCACAGCATCCTCAGTTGTTTTGAGGACCTCCATCCTCCACTATAATACTGGTGTGATAACATCCTGGCAGGGAGTGGGCAGAGACTATTTTCTAGATAGTCTTCACCAAGGAGAAAGAGCAGGTTCCAGGTGGGAAATATGGAAGGCACAGAGGTACCAGTAATTCTGGCAAGCCTGTAGCTGAATATAATGAGTAGAAACACTTCTTTAGTCCTAGTTACCAGACACAGGGTGTGGCTGGAGGCAATTATCTTGTTACTTAGTTTCTATGCCTAATTGCCCTAAGGGTATGGAATCCCTGGCTGTTGGCTATCCAATAAGTCCACTTTGGTATTTCATCTTTGTGGAGAAGGGGGAAGGCTGACCTTTAAGAACATCTGAATGATTAAAATTTCCTCTTCATATCAAATATTTACTCACTCTTACCAATACCAAGTGGTTAGAAAGTTTGTTTCTTATGAATACTAATTATATGTGCCCACTCTAAATTTTTCTGCAAAACAGATAGCTTCTCTGCAATAAAGGAAACATCTGACAAAAATGAACTAATTTAATATATACTTTTCACATAGAGCATCTATAGAAAACTGCATTATATAGTGTTATGCACAAATGATTCTCAACCAAATATAAGTAGGATACTCAGGGTGTTTTACAAACCAATTAGATTCAGTGTCCCTGTGACAGTTAGTTGGCATTATATGTTATTTCCACTGGTGGTAGGTGTTTAAAAAACAAAACCAAAATGTCTATGAAATGTCACAGTGTAGCAGCAAAGCACTTGTTGTTCTGAATCTGTTGCCCTCTGAGGTGAGGTTTACCCCTAGAGCTCACATAAAGATGAGAGCAGAGAGCTGACTTCATATGGTTGTCCTATACAAAACACTCTCTCTCTCTCTCTCTCTCTCTCTCTCTCTCTCTCTCTCTCTCTCTCTCTCACACACACACACACACACACACACACACACACACACACACACAAACACAAAGAAAGAGAGAGACAGAAACAGAAAGACAGAAAAACATCAAGTAAATTTTACTATGTTTTCACATGTGCTCTTCATGAACAAAACCAGACCCTGACAGTGTGTGCTTATTTATGAGTGAAATGATATTTGATAGTTCACTAGTAAAAGTACCCAGTACTTCAGGAAACAATAGTCATTTTGGGCTTGTCAGTGACAGTCTCACGTAACACAGGACAATAAAGAAATGTAAGATGAAGATGATAACTGGAGTTTGATACAAGAGAAAATAAGCTAGTGCATTTTGGTCAAATATTATGGCAAGATCCCATTTTTATGAGATTAATAAGTGTCCAGGGTGGTGGACTAAATATTCACAGCTGGAAACTGTCACCTTCAATATGACTGTGCTTGAAAGTAAGGCCTCCACAGGAGTCACAGCAGTTAAGTGAGTTGCAAAGATAGAGCCTTAATCCAACAAGGCTCCTCTGAACTCCACACATGTGCTCTAGCACCAGAGTACCCACACTCACAGCATACGACACAGATACACAATAATATTTTAAGTGGGCTTTGGGTATCCAGGATCTTTTGTGGTTCCATATGAATTTTGGGATTGCTTTTCTACTTCAATGGAAAATGTCATTGGGATTTTGCTAGGTGTTGCAGAGAAACTGTTGGTTCTTGTGGGCAGTCCAGACCAATATAAGTCTTTTAATACACAGACAAGTGAAAGCAGGAACAGTGGCAGACAAGTGTACTTACATCTAATAATCTACATGGCAAAGGAAATAACCAAGAACAGGAAAAAGGAAACCTACAAGTGGATGGAAACATTTCTAAACAACATTTCTAATAAAGAGTTAATGTCCATAATACATATGCAAAAAATAAAAAAAAGAATGTCTCCAAATGAAAAATATCTAATTAAAGAAGCAGATATTTCTCTAAGAAAGGCAGACAAATAAGTTTGGGAAAAGGTGTTCAGTATCACTAATCATCAAAAAAACACAAATGAAAATGACAATGTTACATCATGTTAGTTAGCATGACAATTGAAACACACACACACACACACACACACACACACACACACACTGAGCTGGTTGCACCAAAACTAGAACCTCTTTTATACTATTAGTAAGATTATAAAATTATTTGATTGCTATGAAAAATAGCCTAGAACTTCCTCATAAGGTTAAAAATAGATCTGATTCAGTTTCTGGATCTTTACCCAAAAGTGTGGACATTCAGTGTGTCAAAGAGATAACACACTCGAGGTTCACAGCAGTACTAGTTACAACACCCAGATGTGGAAACCACCAAACTGTCCTCTAAGGGGTGACACGTAAATAAAGAATGCTATGCCCAATCATGCAGGGCTCTACTACTCAACTTTAAGCAGGTAGAAAAGCCTGGAGCATTGTAGGGCATGGATGAAAACTGACAAGATTAAGATAGCAAAACATGCTGGTCACAAAAGGACAAATAGCACATGGTGCCAGAGAAATCTAATCAAGCCAAACCTGTGAAGAAGGTATAAAGGGATCATGGCAACTTGGGGAAGGGTACATGTTGAATTACTCCAGTTACTATGAAGTATCAGTTATTTCACCTGAACAAATGCTAGATAGCTAATGTGTACCATAGTGCTTCAAGTAGCACTTGTGTGTTGAAACACTTAGCAGGGTTGCTTTCAAGCTGTAAGTTTTTGCTTTACTTCAATGAAAAAGTCAAACAAGGCTCTCAAATGGGCCTAACATGACAATGTTGTGCTTCATTTCATTGAGAAAATCAAAACCTGCATTAGAAGGGCAGCTGATTTCACTGTTACCTACAACTAACAAAGCTGTATAACTTTAGACACTTTCAATCAGCAGATATGCAGATGACAGCAAGTAGAGGTAACTAGTGCTGAGGGTGTTGGCAGGCCTTGGTATAACTTGATTAAATGAGAAGAAGTAAGGAAGCATGTATTCCTTTTTGTACATCCTATTATTGGTCAACTCTGACCAAAAGCCTGCCTATAGCTGCCGAAAGACACAATTCTCCAGACTGGCTGTACCCACCTATCAAAAACAATCTTGTGAGGACTGACTCAGTTTCCCTCTCCGTGCTCTGCTTCCATCAGACTTTCTCTATTACCACATTTCCCATACAGAGTTCTTTGTCAACAGGCAAAGAGGAGATTTCTTTGTCTTCATGGTTTTTTTTTTCTTTTTGTCTGTGATATAGAACAAACTAAAAGTGCTTTAAGAAACTTGCATTGGAACACAGATATTTTTGAGTTATGCCCCCGCTTCCTCCCACAACCTTACACTTATTTGTGAAGTTGCAGACAGAATAATTCTGCTGAGATGATAATCAGGTCCTTGCAAAGTCCCAATTTTCTAGTCCCCATGTCCTCTCAGGCCCTTGGAAATTTGTCTCCCAGCAGCCTTTCCTTTCATAGGGTGGCTTAGTGCCTTTCCACTAAGTGTGAAATGTGTGTCTGTGTTCTTCTTCAGGGCCTTGTGCACCTGTGTAACTTCTACCTGAATAATGTTTTCCCATTATTAGTGCAATTTTACCATAGTGAAAATTTTACTCAGAATGAGCTAGCCTCATACTGTTATGTAAAACTGACACCCTTGTCTCTGAGTTTTAACTATTTTCTTCTCTCTTTGTCTCTCCACAGTGTTCACTAGCCTCTGGTAAACAAATTTTTATTTACTACCTTCTTATTCTCAACAGGATGTATGTACCATGTATGGAAATATTTTAATCTGTTTTCTTTATTAGTGTATCAGCATCACCTACAATTGTGCCTTGTGCATAGTACTTGCTCAATAAAATTTTTCATTTATTAACACCTTAAGACACAGCACTGCTGTCTACTGGTTCTCTTCACTGTGGTTATGTATATGACTCAATCAAATAAATGTCATTATTGTTGTTTACATCTGATCAGTAACTGACTCTTATTTAAGAAAATGAGATTGAACATTCCACTTAAAGAAATGATCTTGAAAGATACTTCAAAGGCTCAAGTCTTAAAGAATCTTTTAGTTATGAATATTTTATATCTTCATGTCTGACCAATAATCAGCCACACAAACAGGAGGTGCCCAGGTTCAGTGGCACATAAAGATCATGCAACTGTGAAGCTCAATTTGAAAAATTACCAAGGCAAACAACAACAAAAACACACCACCAACAACCAACAACAACACCCTTATGCCTGACAAACTATACAAGAAAAATCTGTTTCTATGTTCTACCTCCCCCTCCTAGAACTAGGAAGGAACTAAGATAAGTAGCAAACAGGACCTTAGAACCTGATCTTTGCAGCTCCATGAAAGCAGGGATCCATAGCAAGAAAGAAAGGAAATGGCCCAAATAGTACAGCATCATTTCCTCTTACAGGTAAGTGAAAAATGGCATCTCTCTTTGAATCTGGTGCACACTTTTGCCAGAGGGTTCTCTAAGAATGATTATTGCCTCTTTTTGAGGAATAAATGAGTGATCACATCAAATAGGACATTTTAATCACCTTGAATGTCTGAAGAGAGACATTTTGCAAGTGTATTGCCTCCCTAGAGACTGTGATTTTCTTAGAATTATGTTTTTAAAATGCGGTTCTCAATCACGTCTACTTATTATGATGTATTGAGACTTAACACAAATTAATCGTATAGCTTTAACTGAAGGATAAGAATTATTAAATAATGACCATTTCATGAAAATCCTTACCAATAAGATATTATAGCCTAAATAAATTAGTCAAGGTAAAATGATAGTGACAATAAAATTGTAATAGCTATTACAATTTCTTTTAAATGTATAATGTGAATCTGTTTTTTCCGTGAATGAATATGAAAGTTCATAAACCATGTTTTTCTCTGGATCAGTACTCTCCCTTAAACAGGTCAGGAAACCATTCCCCAGCCCTGCTATTAAATCTATTTTGGAGAAGTGATATTACTCAGTTTCCAACCTCAGCCTCCCAAACACATGGGTTTTCCACATTCTGCATAGAAGAGAACAGAAGAGCATTTCAGGGTTTTCCTGGGTTACAAACCACTGCCTCACCCCCACCATGGTAAAGGATTTACAGGCACATTAACTTACGTTGTTCACAAACAAGCACTCTTCTCTGGACTTTCTTTAAAAAACACCATGGAAAAGAGAACATGAAAATATGTGGAGGTCCCTCAGTGTGTTGCGGCTCTCATACTGTGGCTGTATGACATTTAAGCCGGTAAGGCATTGGTTGGCTATTGAAAAGAATGTGGGAAACTTCTTTAACACAAACCTTTAAACAGTTATACAAATCTTTATAATTTTGAAATGGTTTTGGATGCAACTGTGAGGAAAAATAAGAAGATCTCGGGAAGAGTTCTGTAATCAAGACCATCAATGTGGCAAATCCTGTTTGTCCATTAGATTCCATTCTCTGCTTCTTCCTGTGCATAGATAGCCCCATTTCTTGGCCATGTGACTGGACATGAGCAGAAATATGGCATGCTGTCTTCATGTTGACCATACCACCTACCACATGCTTGCTTGGGTAAATCCCTTCTCTTTCTAGGTCTATGTAGAAAATGCTGAGGCAGTATAGAAGGTGGGCATATGAACTTAGACTTGCTGGTCTCTGCTTTGAGAACAAGGTAGAGAGATACTTTTCTAAGTGCTACTATAAAATGCCACTGACATGAATTTCTTGTTTAAATTATTTGTCCTTGGGGTTTATCAGCACAATAATATCCAACACAGTTTGCTATACTAAAGTAAACTTGCAGTGCTGACGAAAGACACATTATACTTTCAAACATCTCTTATCAATGTATTCCAGGATCCAGTGAAATCAACAGCCTCTTTCCTTTTTGCTTTTTATGTTGTCTTTTTTTTTTCCTTAGGTCCTTCTCAAACATCTGCTATCATTAAAGGATTTCTTATCATCCAGGAAGTGTATAAGGGGTGAGAAAGAATAAGCTGGCTAATATTACATGAATGTTCTATAGAATGAAGGCAAGTCTGTGTCTTCTCTGCTTCGATGGTAATCACCAAAGCAGCAAAGCAGCCACTCAAGCAAAAAACCAAAGCATGAACTCATCCCTGGATCAGAGATGAGACACAGAACCAGAGTTCCTAACACTCGGGATCTTTTCCCCTGCTACACTTGGGATACAAGGTCCCAGAAGCCACAGGTTGGAGACCAGACTTGTTCAGAATTTGATTCCAGAAAATAATGGCATTCTGTAAGTGCACAATTCTCTGTAAATCCATGCAAGGACTCTAGAAAGACTTCTTAGTTTGTCAAAATCTAAAACAGTGCCACTCTTCACCGTCTAGTTCCTTTGTAAGGAAGCAGAATTGAGTTGGGTCTTCAAAGTGGGGGTGCTAGAGTTTGCATCGGAAGATGCTGAAAGCCTTTCCTTGTCAGAACTCACAGACAGCTTTAGAGCCAAATGTACTTCTCCAATAGTAGATAAGTCACTTGGGTCTCCTGTGCTATTCCAACTATTCCAACTGGTGCCAATTATAATCTTAAACTTTAAGCTCCAATATATTCCTGGTATAAAGATCACTTACATGATGATCTAAGTCACAGAAACTAGTCATCTGTCCATTCAACAAATACCCACTAGCTATTGTAACAGCTAGGCTGGGAGCCGGAAACAAGACTTCAATACCTGTGATGTCACTTTGCTTCAGCTCCTAGCTCCATGGAACCTCTTTGCTCTTCCAAAATGACAGAGTCTATGGAGATCTGGTCATAAATCCCATAAACCTGCCAGGTACGTAGTAAGATAATGGAACTGCTTGTTTTCTAATTACTTTTGACTGCTCCTTTAATCACACCCAATGGAGAAGTAATGTCTACTGTTGACACCTGGGGCTTTGACATTGATTATGTGCACAAAGAAAATCATGCCAGGTTTATTTTTCTAGCAATTAAAATTTCTCTCAATTTAATGTCATAACCTCCCTCAATTACTGAGACACATTTTTTTTTCTTTTCTTTTCTGTTGGTGATGATACTTGTATTTTCTGGATTAGTTTGTATCTCAATCATATGTATTTTGTTTTCCTTTCCCCTTTTTATTGTACAATTTATCTTGTAAAGCCTTGGCTCTTATTATATTTCTCACTTAAAAAATACTCTCTTTATTGAGTAGCCCAAAGTGGTACAAGGAGATCTATATACAGTGTAAAAAAAAACCAACTGTGTAGCAGAGGGTTTTAATCCACCAGGACTGTTCTTACTGTAGAAGCTCAGGCCAGAATCCTCTGTTCTAGACTTTCCTAATAATCACCATAACTGTAATCTTTGGCCTATAAAATATGCAGTATTTACCTCAGTCTACAGCACACATATGTATCGTATATGTAGTAGTTTCCATCTATAGGACACTTATACAATCTGTATGTAGTATTTAGTCTCAGTCTACAGTACAGATATATACTATGCATGTGGTATTTAATCTCTGTCTGGAACATTTATATACTATGACTACTACTGGTAATTGGGTGATTGGTGATAAACTAATTTCAAGTTTGTTTACTTTTCCAGAAAATATAAGTTATGTACTCAGCTACCTTTCAGGCCGAAAACCAGGGCTATGAGTTGGCCCACACCAACATTCACTTTACCTATGATCTGCTGGAGTGTGAGAAAGAGCTGGACCTGCAGATCCAAAGCTGTGTGATAAAAACAACAGGATGTCCAGGAGGATTCCCAGTGAGGGCCCAGTAACTAAGGGTGCAGCAGAAGCCAGAGAACTCTAACCAAACCAATGACTCATTACAATGAAAATTTACAAGTAAAGATTTATGAACTAATGGGTGTTAGCATTTCGGCATCCTCCAGCCACTTCTGGGGTCCCATGGCTGGCTGTGCATGCACAGTTAGCATTCAGGCAAAATGCTTAGTCACCCCAGGGCCTTACGTTATATGTAATCTCTGCACAGTGTGGTCACTTGGCTATGTAACCCCTATGCCCATGCGCACTGAGCTACCTTTAAAACTCACCCCACCCATTTCACTTCCTCTGCCACATTTCTTTTCCAGAAAGGCCTGTGCACCCCCTCTTTCCCTTCCCTTCACTACCAATAAACTCTTAAGATGGGTTTTGTTGTATCTTGTGGTATGTTCTGGAGATCGGTAAATAACAAAGGGTATACTATATGATACTCCAGCTTCCACACCAAGACTTTTTTTTTTTTAATTTTATTTCAGGGGAAAGGTTGCAAGAGCAGAGAATGGATAGGAAGAGACAGGAGATAGATGGGATCAGGATGAGTGCTGGAAACCCCACAAAGAAATCAATAGAAAGTTCATATATATATATATATATATATATATATATATATATATATACATCAAATGGAATGTAAAAATAACTGAGGCCAGTTTTTATATTTTTTTAACTTGAGATGAGCATACCACCACCCACCACACACACACACACACACACACACACACACACACACACACACACCACCATGAGCTCCTATTTTGGTGACCTCTGAAATTGTCTTTTTGGCCAAATTTTGAAAAATAGGCCTTGATAATTCCAGAGTGAGCAGATGGCTCCACTTCATGAAAGCCAAATTGGAGGCTTTGCAAGCAACTAGTACTCAGTATTCTCTTTGCTTGATTATTTTTTCCCTACTGCAACTTAAGTATTTTAAAATCTTAAAATGTAACTCTTTCATTCTTCTGGTTCTGTGAAATTTAGAACTTAAATTTTTAATTTATATAAAGGAAAAAATTCAAATCATGTTTACATTTGTTCAGCTCTTAGCTTTTCTCTAGGAAAAAGTCACTCCTTAAACTGGCAATGAAGGGTTTCCATTCCATGGGTTCCCCTGATCCCACAAGAGCATCTCAGATCACATGGAAATGATCTCTTAGGATTGTGGTGATTTACCATTTACCACATGCAGGAGCCCTTGATAGCTTCTTACCTTACCAAGGCAGAGACAAAAGCCTTCTCCCCACAAGTCTCTCCTTCAGGGCCCTCTCACTTCGTCTCTCGTTTCTTGATTACCATTATAATAATTATTATTTTAATTTGACAGTATACTAATGTATGTATAGAATGTATAATAATCAAATAAGGACAGCACTGCCAACACTTTACACAGTAAAAAAATGATTAGCATTTCATAATTGTACAAGCTAGGTAGAGCCAGGTGTTTAAACGCATGCACTTATTATTCCCAAACATTTTCAAAGCTCATTTTCAGTATTTGATGAAATTCAGACAATGATTTAGACAATAGGGCCCTTGGAGGTGGAGGTGGTGAATTGTTCTCATGTGAAGGTCTTTAAGGAAGGCAGTACTATTTCCAGAGTCTCATGGTTTCAAGAAGTTGGACCATGACTCAAACTCACATTTTCCAATATTTGGAGTGAAGATTTTAATGGAGGATTAAACTATTGGATTTATTCTAATTTTATAAAGCTCAAATCAATGGCAAATTCTTTTTGTACTGTGCTCATGAAAATGTAAAGACATCATCTAGCCATGCACAATGCTTAAAACATTTACACATAGAACATTTTGCTAAAATGAAATGGCATATGTATATGTCTCTAAAAAACCAAATTGTAAAGGTTGAAAGAGATTAGAGTAAGGGTCTTCTACCTTGGCAAAGGTGTTCATCACCTTAATGACATTGATAAGTCTGATATGGCAAATGTCTAAGAAGACTTAGAAAATACAAGAAATGTTTAGATTTGCTTTGTTAAGTATAGTACAGAACAATATGGCAGGACAGACTTGCAAAGACTATTCATGAGCAGTCTTTCTTCATAACACAAGTAAAACTCAACTCTCTTCTATAATCCTAGGTTGAGGAAGGGACCCAAGTGTGGAAACTGCTAGTATCTGATCATTATTCTGACAAAACTCCTGATATCATTTGAACTTAGTTATTTTATCAATGAAGAGAGAGAGGGAGGGAGGGAAGAAGGGATGGAGAGAGAGAGAGAGAGAGAGAGAGAGAAAGAGAGAGAGAGGAGAGCAGGTGAGGCTTCTATTAAATCTTCATTTCTAGATCACAGGCCACTGTGGGAGCTTTAGGAAGCTCTTGGATATTCTGCATCAATAGATCTAGGTTTACAGCTAGACATTTGTATTTTCGAAAGGTGTGGTGGGTTATCAGGTTGCAATCATGAAACCTGCTGATTCGTAAGGTTTGTTTCCACTTCACTATGGCCTATTCTAACTGGGCCTATTTCTCTGCCTGTGGTTTGGTTGAGGGTAGGAGAGAAAGGAGTCACATAGGTTTGATGATCTCTCCAATCACATGCATTGCATATCTACAGCATTCTCTATGCTGCTGTGGGATTTTGAGTATATCTGAATGCAAGAAGAGAAATATGAAAGACGGAAAAGAAAGGAGTGGGAGGTGAATGGGAGGAGAGAGGGAGGTGAGGAGGATGTAGTTTGGAGTGTATCTGGATAATGAAGGACAATTTAATAAGGTCCTCACTTACATGGAGTCTTTATAAAATGTGTATGGGTTGAGCCTCTTGTTTTTGTGGTGTTACTTGTACTACAAAGGCAAATAACCTATGAAATGCACACTTGGCACACAGATTAAAAATGCTGCTTTGTGCTTCTCAGCCCAAACTAAAATGTATAAAACAGGAACAAAATACTGTCCTTTCATCCGCATACTGGGGAAGCAAGGGCAGGAGGATCTGAAGTTGAAGGTCATTCTGGACTATAAGGCAAATTGAAGCCAGCACGGACTAAATAAGACCCAGTCTCAGAAAATGAAGAAACAAACAAAAGTATCCTCAAAACTGGTTCTTTAATATTTCCATTTGAATTCATGCTAAGTAGTCCTTAAGTGGGTATCAGGAGAAAATCAAGACTCTATATACAGATAATAGACAGGAGGAAGAACAGTCATTTTGTATTTAAACACAATAAATATAAGCTTATACACATTTGTGGAATGAGTAAGAAAAATAAATCACTTGTCTTCTTGAGAAGCTTGGTATATTATGGTTTCCATTTTTAATTGAAATAGCAAAATATATCCCTTCCTTTCCCTGGCCCTATAGCTAAACAGAAAAATTTAAAAGGAGGAAAAGATTGCAGTACATTAGAAACTTTCCAGAGAATTGTGGCTATCTCTTTTTAATATTATATCAGAGCCTGTATTTCATCAAGGAATCTCACTTGCATTTAATAATATTTAAATTTTATATTAAGACAATGACATATGTGGTGTGAGGTAAAGGCAAAGCTATGTACTTAAAAATGGTTGTAACCTCAACATGGTGTGATAGCCTGTGTTGACTACTCAAGGGAGGCCTTACCCCTTTGGAGGAGGGGCTGGCAGTGGGGTGGGGGAGGTGGGGTGGAGTGGGAGAAAAGGAGGGAGGGGGAACAGCAGATGGTATGTAAAGGGGGAAAAGCTTCTTTAAAAAAGATGGTTGCAATGTGAGCTTGGTGTCTTTTGGGATAAGGAGAAACTTGAGATATTTATTACCTAGGTATCATGCTAAAATGATCCCAGGAAGGTCATCTTTGGAATGGTAGAGATTAAGTTGCAACTAAAGGGCAGGTATTCCTGTTACCAAAATAAACACAACTTAAGCAATAGCAAACATTGGAGAGGAATCAAAGAAGTCGAGTTTGGTGGACTAACGCAAACACACAGTCCTGGAGTTCAACACGTAGTTCCACCACATAGGGTCTATTTTACAGCTGCACTGCAGCTGCTGATAGCAGATCTGAGCACACCCCCAACTGCATCAAAACAAGCTTGGCCCATATCCCTGCACAAGTGGTTGGTATATCGACTTTGCTGAATTGCACTTCACAGGACACTTACCATCTGTCAAATTCCCTAACCAACCCTGCTCTCTGAGAGTGTCTTCCTGAACAGAATGAGAGCTGCTAAACATGCAGCTCTGATAGCAAGCTGCATAGAAAGCCCTTGCAGATGATGCACTATCCATGAGCTTGGCTATGCCTGCTCCATGGGCATTCTATCAAGAGTGATACTATATAAATAGCTAATAACAGCAAAGGATATCTTTTTAGTGTTTTATTATCACTATCTCTTTTTATATATAAATTCTTTTATATATGGCACAGTTCTTGGACATCTGCAATTTTGCAATTTTTTATTTTTATAGAATAAAGTCTCATTTTTTATCCATGTATCCCCTTGTTCCTATTCCCTTCCCCCTCCCTACTCCTCCCGGTCAGTCTTCAGCCTCCCTCTTCCCCATCCCCTGGATTTCTATAGCGATGCTTGATAAAGACACGATGTTTAGAGAAGTTTCTGGCCTTAAGTTTATATTTTCATCTATTGTTCCTCAGTCCCTTTATAGGACCCAGTGATCCATATAAAAATGCCAATGCTGGTCCCCAAAGTATTATATGAAGTACAATAGCTTTGGAATCAGACTGAGATTTGAATGTGTTCTGTGTCTTTTAGCTAATGTGAGACCAATTCTTGGCTTCTTGGCCTCTGTGGGCCAGATTCTCTTGTTAGATAAAAAGCATTTACATTTGAAGGCTAAAACAAGCTAATGAACATTAAAATAAACAGGGAAGAGTGTTAAAAGCAAAACATGTTCAGTAAATGTTATTTACTATTTTTTTCTTTCCCCTGTAAGTATGCAGGCATGTCTGAAGCTGGTACTTGCAATTTTATTATGATGGTTACAATCATGGTTATGCATCCTGATACCAGTAAAGCACTAATAAAGTTATCACTGTCCCTTTCAGTCGCTATCTCTAATGGCAAAGACACAGTCTTCTCAGATCAAAAAAATGGGTATTTACAGTCTCTATCGAAAAAATATTCTACCATTACTGTGACATTAAGATGCTTTTATATGTGGCTGTGATGTAACAAAGTCAGAGAGTAGATATAATTTTAATTCTGGTTAAGAAACAACAACACAGGGATAGATTGTTTACTATGGATAATGAAATAATTTTTGAGTAGCATAAGCACATTCAATCAGAACCTCAGACAAGATGTTAGGTTTAGCAAGAGATGATGAAGTTATATAGAATGTTCTAGGCCTTAGAGCTTGCTTACTTGTTCACCTGTAGATTTTCTTAGTCCTGCAAATACTGGCAGAGCGATATAGAAAATGAGAAAGGATACATATCAGCTGAGCACAGGCTCTCAGCTCACCGCCTCGTCATCTTCCTGATCTACTAACCAAGTAATTTAACTGATAGAATGATTATTGAGTTCCAATATGCACACCCCTGCCCTGTACTCATTAGAAGACTGCGTTTGCTCAGATCACTCTGAGAAAAGTTCACGCACATTGCCACTCTGTAGCAGAGGATGTCAAATTTTGGACATTGGTGTCCATCTTTTAAAATCATATGACTTAAAAATATATATACATCTTTGAATATAATTCCATAAAGTTAGTGTGGGGCAGTGGTTAAGACTAGAGATTTTAGAGCCAGAACCTCACCTAGAATCAGGCTTTCATTGACTTATAGTTTTATGGTATAAACTACATCAGCTGCAAATTATTTAACCTTTTCAAATTCAATTTTTCTCAACTTCAAAATGAGAATTGAAACAGCACCTGTTTGTTGTGGTTATTATGATGGTTATGAGGATAAAAGACATCAGACACTGTGAGACAAAGCCCTACCTAAATATTTGCTATTATTTTAAAGTGTTACAGAGCCCCAAGTCTAGACAACAGATTATTAATTTCTGGTATAAAATAGTACCATGTTTAAACCAATTAAAAATAATGTCCTACCACACAAACAAGATCCCATTGAAGCGAAGCAAATGCCTCCAAAGGGGCCTTCAACTGCCCAGTCTGGTATCCTGGGCAAGTAGGATGATCAGCCAGCTACATCATCAATTGTTTTGTGAAGAGACAATTGGGCTACCTCTGGCACTTGCCTATACCAGTCCCTGCTTAAAAAAACAAGCAAACAAACAAACAAACAAAAAAAAACCCAACCAACCAACCAAACAAAAACTTGGCAGCTATTTGCATTTGATTAAAACAAGAAAAAGCTTTTTCTGTTGCCAGCACCTTATATGGCTCTTGTTGTCTTCCTAGCATGTTCTTTACAAGTTCTGCAAATGAGGAAGTATTTTTACAGATTTTAACAAGAGAAAATGTCAGGTGACCAGCCAGTGTGGTCTCTTTCTATGGACCCAGAGGAAGGATAACCTATCTTGACAAAGTCACAGCTCTGGGAGAAATTCCACTAAAGACAGGGACTTATCTGTGTTATGTGGTTTAACTAAACACAACTTGAAATTGGCCTTGGAGGGGAGCTTTCTTGGGGGACAATGCAGAGATTTTGCTGGTATGATGGCATTTTCTCTTACATTCGACTTGTGTTTCAACATTGCCTATTTTAGTCTGAGTAGATTCTTGGCCAAATCACTACATTTTGAAATGACTGGAATATCTTGTAGCTAGCCAGAAATTTCAGAAACATTAATCTTCAGTACAAAAGAGCCACATGTTGAACAGTGCCCAAAGGTTCTGCATCATATTCTTAAGTTCTGAAAGATTGTTGCAGACAGCAACTGATAATTAAGTGGCTTGGTGTCTCCAGCATCTAGGACAATTTTGGCACCAAATACAAAATCTTCACAGCTGTTCTTGGGATGAATTCTCTATATATGGATATCTACACATCCTTTCAAATCTCTCCTTTTTTTTTCCATGTTGAGGTACATTCTCACTATGTTAGTTATTGGCTCAGGCTAATCTTGAACTCCTGAGTTTTAGAGATGAATCTCCTGCCTCATCCTCCCAACATAGCAGTAACTGTAGGCTTGTTTTTACTATGCCTGCTCTGAGCTCCCTGTACGGTTTATAACAATGTTGGTGAGGGGGATTTGAGAAAATTTGCTGTACTAGCACCTGCTGGACCTGCCACTGTGATACTAACAGTGTGCATTTCAGTTCATCAGTGACCCAGAGAATCTTATAACCACCCAGTCCACAAATTTACTTCAGCAGGTCCTATTGCTCTAAAACTCTTAAGGTGTTTTGTCAAACACTGAGTACCTGCTACTCTGATTTCAACTCAGTTCCAAGTTCAAATGATGTATACAGGCAAGAATAAGGTGTAAGGGGACTTTTAGACATGATCATTCAGCAATGTTAGAAAAGTCAATAGCATGGACAATAATCAATAAAGTACCAACAATGCCAATCATTTAAAATTACATATCTTCACTTCCTAATGCAAGAATAACAAACTTATGTGGCACCAGACCATAACTAACAATTTGATTAAGCATTAGTTGAAATTTCAGATCCTCTTATAGGCTGTTTGATATTTTTACATGGATTAATTATTCAACTTAATCCTTCTAACAATCCCAGGTAGAAGAGATTAGAATTACCACTCCCCTCTTCAAAGATATGGAATTGGAGGCTTATTTCCATTAAATAAATTGCACAATGATCTAGATCTAGTGTCCAGGGTTAGGAGATTTATTCTTTTATTTTTTTTATCATTAAGTCATTATCCCGGATAGTACACCCTAGGGCAGGTTTCCCATCTGTCTCAGGATTAACTGGAGTGCTTGTTAGAATGGACAGTCTTAAAGAGAAAGCCAGGTCTTCGAATACTATGCATATTCAAAACATTTGGGAACCAACTCTGAGCAGCATGAGTGTCACAGCCTTTTACCACTAGGTGAGCAAGATTTTGAAGATGAATTTTGTTTTTATTCTAGAAGTCATACTTACAAGAGTCAAATTATACCAGAGAGCTTAAAAGAAACCGTGATGTAGTCCCCCATTAAAAATGATATGAAGAACCGTAGGAAACAGAGAAAATGGACAAGCAGGATAAGAGAGAACATCCCACACAGCTGAGTGCTGAGTCCCTGACTAGCGCTGAGTGGGCAGCCCTGAAAACATAGTAGTACAAGTTACATTACACAGACTGAACAGGAAGGGTGTGTGTGTGTGTACATATATGCTTGCAATAAATTAGGGAAAAAAGGTGCCAGGAATTTGAAGGAGAGTGGGGAGGGGTACCTGGAAGGGCTTGGTGGGTGGAAAGAAAAGAGAAATATATTGTAATTGTGTTATAACCTTAAAATTAAAAAGGAGACAGAGCCAAAATACTGCCTTAAGAGTATTTAAGCAGAGAACCCAATATGATTCTCTTCCGAGTTGACAATATGATTTCTGTCTCTTGGGGATTTTATTTTCTTATGTATAAAATACAGATAAAATTTTATGACAATGTAGATTATTTATTCTTTTTTAAAAAAACAACTAATTATAAATTTTTCATAGAGAAAATTTTCCTCAGTAGGATTAAGATGTGAAATATTGTATGCATTGAATTTACGGATATTTAAGATTTTGACTTAGTAACACTGTTTCCCCAAAAGTTTACCTAAGTATTTAGCCAAATAGAAAGACTGAGATTTCTTTTTACAGAGATGCTCAATAAAATAGCAAGTAAGAAAGAGAATGTTAAATGGCCTGCAGAGAGGAAAAAAAAGCTAGGTCAATGATATAATCAACTGCTATTATACCACAAGATTGTCAGACATACCTAGAATCCTACATGTGAGAAGATTTTTATCCTACATGTCTGGGGAGTGATTATTATGTTACTAACTTTTGTTTTGCTTTGTTTAATTATGGTGCTCAAGCTAGTCTTGTATTCTTTCTAAAAGCTTTTTTAAAAAATGGTATCTCTTATGCATATGGGTATTGTGCCTGCATGTATGCCTGTATACCATATGAGTACCTGGCACCTGAGAAGGCCAGAGGAAGACATTGGATGCTCTGGAAACAGAGTTACAGATGATTGTGAGTTGTCATGTGAATGGTAGGAATTGAACCTGGGTCTATGGACAAGTAGCACCAATCTCTTGATCCTTCTGTCTCTACCTCTTCACTGCTGCTGATATTACAAGGCATATAACAGTAGGATACACATAATAAATAGTCTCTGTCTTGCATGGTTCAGCATAGGATTTCAACCTGATGATCATTCACAAGCACACCTATTTATTTGTTGTTTTACCTTTTCGTTTTGTTTGTACACATTCTGTGCAGTGTTCAATACCTTACAGATGATCTTTGACACTGTGTTGGAAAATTGGCTTTGTGTTTTGCCCAAAATAGGTTATGAGAATGTTTAGCGTTAGTGTTGGGTAGCCAAATGTATTCAGTACATTTTTAAAACTTTTTATTGATTCTTTGTGAATTTCACACCCTGCATGCTGATCCCATTCATCTCCCTGTCCTTTCATATCTGACCTCTGCCATTGCAACCACCCCTTCATAATATAAAATTTAACAGAAAAGTCAAAACAGCCCCCCAAACAATAATAAAAGAAACAAGAAAGCATAGAAACAAGAACAAAACAAAACAAAATCTTGGTGTGGAAGCTGTAGTGTGACACAGTAAGTTACGCAGTATACCTTTTAGTTCGTATATCTTTACTTGTGAACTATTCATCGCAGTGAGTCATTGGTCTGGTTCAAGGCTCTTGCTTCTGTTACACTATTGACACTAGGCTGTCTCTGGGATTCCTCTAAGATACCGGAGTCAATGCCATTTTTTGTATAATGAGTTTGGCTTATAATGGGTTTACAGAAATATAATCAATTAAAAATAAAAATTTTTAATATGATCGTAAAAATATTTGAAATGTTCAATTTCCTTGACCTAGTTTTTTCAAATTCCTATTTATAGATATACATATGTTATGTGTAACAGAAATATATTTTAGGAAGTGTGCATGCGCTCTCTCTCTCTCTCCTCTCTCTCTCTCTCTCTCTCTCTCTCTCTCTCTCTCTCTCTCTCTCTCACACACACACACACACACACACCCCAAACTAGTTTTCTTTAATGGTGGCTATCTCTGGATACTGAGGTACCATTATATTTATATTTCATGAATGCACTCTTCTAGCAGTTCCAATTTTTCTACAATGAATAAGTGTGTATTTTATAGCTAAAATAATGTGTCACTTTAAAATAATTCAGTGAGAAGCTCCTTTTAAAAGTTCACTTGTGACACAGAGGGCAGCCTGTGTGCAAAGTATTCTTTGTTGACGAAGAAGCCTCTGAAGTAACCCCACTGGAGATTCCACTGAAGGTAAGTGTGGTGATAATTACGCTGCCGAGACAGTTCCGAGCTCAAATGTCACAATTCTGAGCTTGGGTACACAAGGACGTGTTGAACATGTCACTTGGTGTCAGCTTCCTCTAAAGTAGTGGTCATATAAGTGTGTGATTTATCTCCCAAAGGAAAACAATGTGGCTGTAACTAGATACAATAAATATGGTCAAAGGATCTGTAAGTAAGCAATATCGCAGAAGTGTTCTTGCAGGGTATTTTTCCTTTTGAAATCTGTGTCAGACTCACAGACATGAAGGCAGCCAGGAAGCTGTTATCTGTTTACCCTTAATTTATTTTTATAACTGTGTATGCCAGCAGTGGGAAAAACTGCTAGAAAAATTTTAAAGTCGCAATGAGATCTCAGAATTTTAGAAAAATCTTACCAAGCAGAAAGTTCTACACGCTGTGGAGTTATAAATCTTAGCTTCATTGAAATGCCATTTCTCAATTGAAAACATGCAGTGGGACTTGAAGTCTTGGCCTCTACTCTGGCTCTGTCAACATCTCTGTGCTTTGGGCTCTCTGCCCCTCTGTATCTTGTTTTACATTTGTAAATATAGATGGGATAGTGCAATAGGTAGCTCAAGTTGGCACAAGAGAAAATGCTAGCAAATCATAGCACATAATCTCAGGTACACTATAAGCATTTAAACCAGATTCCTTTTCCTTCCTGCACAGAAGAGGCACAGAAATTTCAACAGCATTCTAATCATACAGTGCAATAAGTAAATGTGTCTATCATACTACACAAACACATACACACACATGCTATCATTAAGTAATATCTGTTTAAACAATATCCAAATCTTTTCAGATATTTTATTGTCCAAGAAGTTTTCTTTAGGGGAAGATGCTCACTTATAAAATATAAAATAATCTATTTATTTATTTTCTAAGAAAAATTTTCATATAAAAATATAATTATATCTATATAAAAATGTCCTGATCCTTTTTCTTTTAAAATATAAAAGACATGTCTCTACGAGGGACCTTTAAAGCCAATGACAATAAACATACTTCAACCTTCATTTGGCTTTTCTGTAATTTCTCTCTGTGTGGTTAGGCTATAATATAAAAAAAATCTAGGATTTTCAGGTAGTGCTTAAAGATACCAGGACAGAGTGATGTTGAAAATTGTATACTCATTATCCCAATAATATATAAATGAGCAACAAGAAATACATAATCATCCATCAGGTCATTTGTCCTCCATTAAATAACAAAAGTAAATATCCTTGTTCTGGTCAGTCAAGTGTGCACCCAGTAATTCTGATATAAAAACCAGTCACCAGATGGGGACTACAGTGATCTTTGGAGAAACTTTCAACCACAATGACTAACAGTCACATAATTTTTATACGGCTGTTTTAGTGAGAGACACATAGCCATTTATGGAAATCTTCTGCATGGCTGTTCCTTGGACACAAAAGGTTGAAGATACATGTAAGTCAACATACTATTATGAAGTAAACTTGCAATCAATTTGGTCAACATTTTGGAACCTCTGTCATTTTTATAGTTCCAGATGCTGTTATTTATGTAGATAAATAAAGACTATGTTATTTCCTTGTCAGAACTCTAAAAGTAAATATTTATAACATCAGTCTAAATCCTCTATCAAAGTGTAAGTAGATGCATGCCCATGCACTATGCCCATATAAATTTAGTTAAGTTTTATAAAATTATTGCTTTTGCAAGGCATACACTTCTATTAGTCATTTTTCTATGACAAACTTTGTACACTCACACAACTGTATACTATTATGATATGGCTTTTAAACTATTCTATATAGTTGATCACACTTGTCCATATCAAGAACCATAGGTCAAAGGGAAAAATGCTTTTGTCAGGAGACTATTTAAGTCAGGGACCATAAAAGTTGATTTTATGAATAGCTCTTCTTCAGCCAATTACCAACATAAATCACACAATGCATTTTAAGTTATGATACATGTAAACTATATAGCTAAACACATAAAGTAGCAAAGTTCTCATTTATAGGATATGCTGGCTTTACAAAGCTGTGGGCAACACTATTCAGTAAGCAAGAAGCCTCTGTTTACTAAATCAAACTCAAAGGATGAAGAAGCTCTGCTTATGTTCAGGCAAGGCCATGGTCAATTCAAGTTTTCAGACTTTCCAAGACAGTAATTACATGGTAAGTAGGGTTAGAAATTACAGAGTAAGAGGATTACTAGATACATTTATTTAAATATTGGTAACAGTTGCATAATTATTGAATGTTGGGTTTCTAAAATCCTTAAATAAGATACAGGCCTTAAGTGTCCTAAATTGAGGAGTCCCTATTCATACTGTAGAGAGGCACTTGCCCAATGAGAAACTTCAGCTGATTATGCAGGGGCTGCACCAAGTCATTCTGTGTGCTTCTCCAGTGTCAGAATTTGCACTTCACTCATTTCTCAGGATTCTTTTTGGTCTCAAGAAGTAATCTTGACTTTACACAGGATCAAATTTAGGACCCAGGGTCCCAGGTCAAGCCACAGTAATTACTGCTTCTGCCAGGATGCCCTTCCCAGCCCCTGCTGTTCTTCCTGGCTGCTTGGTGGCCTCCATTGTGCCCACTTAAGGTTCTTGTATCCATCAGATTCCCTTGATCTAGCTACCACCAGACCTCAGCTACTTCTGCTCTAGTCTAGGAAAAGGGTTCATTCTAGATGTCAAGGCCTCTCATTTTCCTTTTTCTAATCAACTCTTAGATGCTGATTTAGTTAAGGTTTTTGTGGTGATTTGCAAAAGGACACAGCCACAAAGATATTTGAAAGACAAAATGCAAATACAATGTAACAGTTAGAGATAGGCTAAAAATGTAGTTTCATTGAGTGCCATACATAGTTCTTTTATATATGCTTATATTGTTATATTTGTAGACTATAAATTTATAGCTGATAAGTAACATGCGATAGGCAGTATATAAAATTTTGCATGAACTATAAGGACATAAATAAATTAGAAAGAGAGCAGCAAATGTTTCCAGGATATTGTTTGGGCACAAAATAAACTTACATTAAAATAAATCCTAAGCATATTAAAGATAAGTAGGAAAAAGACTCTTCTAATAGTGAAAATTTTACTAAATATCTTCTGTTTGGATGTGAAAAATCTCCATACTGTCATATCAAGAAAAGAAACCAAAGTAGGAATATATATAAAAATATAAAAAGTATCAAATAACAAAAAGGTCCATAGGACTAATTATAATAAATTACACATAAAAGACTTACATAGCTAACATAGAAAGATTACATGAAAACAGCAAGAAATAGTCTAGATCCCTAAAGAAAAAACAGTTAAGAAGCAAACAGAAAATTTACAGAAGACAAATAAGTAGCAGAATATAAAGAACAAGTTTATGTAGACTAATTGGTCAGAAGTACTGGGTGAAAGAACATTAAAATTGTATTTTAGCTCATGGTATCCATGAGTATTTTTGATTGTAAACATTGTGACAGCAGTGTCATGGGATGGACCTCCCTGAAAGTGTTGCTTGAAATGTAATCTGCCTAAGGATAATAGAAATATTCAATAAATACTAATACTTTTAAAATACTCATTCTTATTATAATGACCTTACTAAAGACACAATCAGAAATAAACCAAGATTTCAGAAATGGTCAAGCTAAGTTAAGAATATTACTTGTTAATATCTTTAATCACTAGGAACAAATTCAATATTCAAAATTAAATGTTGGAATAAATACCCCGAATAATCTATAAATGTTTAGTTTGTGAAATTTTTTCAATGTAGAATATTATGTATGCACATAAAAAAATTTAAAATAATATTAAATGGCATGGGGTAACTGTACAATGTTAAACTTCAAAAATATTAACAGTTGTTATTTGGAGAGAGTTATAATTATTACCTATTATTTTTATATTTTCCAAAGTATGTAGAATGCACACAATTAGAGTTATAAAATATTATTTATAAGAAAAAAAGGTGTGTGGGGCTACTGTAAATATTATAAATATTTTTAATATTAAATAGTGACAGTTTTTCAAAGATTTATTTAATGCACATGTGTATGGCTTGTGTGAGTTTATGTATACCACACATGTGCAGAAGCCCACAGAGAATGATCCCCTGAAATTACTGGAAGTTTTGAGTTTCCATGTAGGAAAGTGAACTCAGGTCCTTCACAAGAGTTCTAAGTACTCTTAACTGTTCAGCTCCATGCCCTATAACAAGAATCTTAGATTGATGAATGTGGTGGTTTGAATAAAGAAAGTGCCCCATAAGCTCATATATTGGGAAACTTGGTGCTCAATTGATGGCACTTTTGGATATAGTTATGGAACCTTTAGCAGGTGGAGTCTCCCTGAACAAAGATGGGCTTTAGAGCTTTGCAGCCTTGACCAACTTTCTGTACTTGAAAACATTAATATCCAGCTTCTCGCCACTGCTGTCATGCCATTCCCATCATGATTGATTCTATCCTTTTGGAAGTGTAACCTGAGATGTTTTGGTCCTAGTATTTTATCAGGGCAACAGAAAGGCAACTAATACAGATATTAGTATTGGAAGTGTGTCTGTGGCAGATATGGCAGAGTTCCAGTCTAAGCCTTAAGCCTGAGTAAAGCTGTATATGTTGTCAATAGGACTGTCTGAGGCAATTACATCATTGGAAGAGTCTGGGTATGTTGATCATTGAGCTGCTCTGCCTTCCTTCAGTTTGCTTAAGAGTCATTGTTTTCATGTCTTTGTTCTTATCTTATCTTTTGGAACAAGAAGTATTGAAATAACAATACTAACAATAGTTTTTATTATTTCGTTTTTATTTTCATTATTATTTAAGAGAAGCCCACAGTTATATGTTGTTGAAATTAAAATTAAATTTAAACATTATTTTTATTATTTTAACTTTGCATATATGTAGGGTAGTTAGTGTGCCCATGAGTTCACGTGATTGTGGAGACTACAGTCATTGGATTCCCCTACAGCTGTCATCACAAGCAGTGTGAGCTGTCCCAACATGAATGTCAGAAACTGAACTCAGGTCCTCTCTATGAGCAGCTAAAGCTTTTTCTCTATGGGCAGCATAAACAAGTTTTCCTGAGCTGTGTAAGAAAGCTGTCTAAGAATGGGCCTCTGAGTGAGCCAGAGATTGAGTCAACAAGCAGCATTCCTCATGGAGGAATCCTTATGGGTTCTGCTTCCAGTTTCTGCTTAAGCTCCTGCCCTCAAAGGTGGATTCTAACATGGGAAAGCATAAGCAAAATAGACCCTCTTCTTTCCAAGGTGCTTTTGCTAGAAGGGATTGTATCACAGCCACAGAGAGGAAACTAGAGCAATGGCTTTGCCTCATTTGAATAAAATATAGGATCCTTCTGCAATGTAATACCGTTAGACTTTCTAAAATATTTACATATATATATCGGTTTGGGGGTAAAGCCTTATCGTGTTATATGTTATTTTAAATGTTCATTTAGGCAGTTTCCTATAAGGCCTATTATCATAAGAACCCATCTTGCAGTGCAGTTACGATGATGTGTACAAGTGATGCTGCCTTGGCAAGCCTCAGCCTGCACACAGGGGTGTCAGGTTTCCCGCATGTGGGTGAATGCCTTCACAATCTCATTTTTCTAATAACTTAATAGTGGCTGAATATGAGGATTTAGGTCATCTTGACTTTAAGTGAAGTGACAGTAAGAAAGAGGATCATACAATTCTGGGCCATCTCTGTCTGCATTTAATGCCTGCATTTCCCAGCTTAGTGGTGTTCAGAAAGCAGCCCTTAGACATTGCAATGATATATTCATTAGAGAAGACTCTTCCTCTAGTCGTGTTACACATAAAACTGTCTAGGAATTTTGTAACATTGTGTGTGTGTGAGGGGTTAAACTAGGCAACTATGAAGTTTTCACAACACAAAATTCTTTGCTAACTGTTGATGTTTGGCAAAGGAATTTCTAGTTGCTTCATAAAAAGCACAGTTTCTATTTCTGCAAAAGTTTCTCTAATTAGTTAGTGTCTTAACCTCTAAGACAAACATTAGGGATATAAATTTAGAAGGCAGTTTGACACTACAGTTATTTAGCTAAATAATCGTAGTAGGTTCACTCTGGGGTCTAGGAGCTCTCCAACAATTCACACCTTTATATTCATAGAGAAGTCTATGTCTCAGATCTCATTAGAGAAGTTTCTTTGCTCAGTAGAAAGTGGTGCATACAGAAACTCAGAACTTACTCGTCAGAGAATACTCATCAGTGGTGTGTGTTCATTTATGAATAGGACATCTATGTCAGACCCTTCACCAAGGCCAAGGCATTATCTCCAAAGTGGGTTGGGAAGGTTTTAAACACAAGAAATTGGGGAGAAGTAAACAATGTGTTCTGGACATGCCAGAACCCTTGAAGTCATGAACGCATAATAGCTGTGGTTGTCTGCACATGACCAGCACATAATCAATGCAGTGAACATTTCAGCATAGATAAAGGAGTCTCAAGTTCTCACTAAGGAGCTATTGACAGTTGATGGCTTCTAGGGAAGCATCAGTTTTCTTTATGACACTTATGTGGCCCCTGGTTCCATTGAAACAATGGAGCAATTAGGCTGCATACCAGTGAATAAATGGGCAGCACAAATTGGACTCAGGTTTAATTTTTTTAAAGGGAAATATGGAGCTGGAGAGATGGCTCAGAGGTTAAGAGCACTGGCTGCTCCTTCAGAGGTCCTAGGTTCAATTCCCAGCACCCACAGAGCAGTTCACAACTGTCTGTAACTCCAGTTTCAGGAGGTCTGATACCCTCAACACCAATACATATAAAACAATAAAGTTTAAAAAATAAATAAAAAGAGAATGAGTGGGTTGTTTAAAAGGGAGAGGAAATATATCTGGGAGGAGGTGAAGTTGAGTATGTTGTAAATATGATCACAATACATTGTAAAAAATTCTCAAGGAATTAATAAAAATACTATATTTTAAAAGCCCTGTTAGAAGGAAGACCTATCCTAATTTGAGAAGATGTAAGATGTCTTTATATTTAACACAATGAATTACAACAATTTTTATTTGTGATCCCCCCAAGTGTGTGCGCACGCGCACGCGCGCGCGCGCACACACACACACACACACACACACACACACAGACTCTTCAGCAATAGGATGATATGAACCAGTTTGACTGGATGCATCTTTGTTAATTTTATTATCCAGTTGCCTCTAACTTCAAGCACAGTCTCCACTCATTCTCACATTCACAAAGAGGAATTTCTGCTCTAAATGTGGTCTGTTTTTATAAATATTTGATAAAGTCAAATGATTTCACATTATTCCTAAGAATTTAGCTCACATACATTTATATCTTTATTGTTTTTTTTTTCTTTTTGAGACAGGTCTCACTGTGTAGCCCTAGAGGTCCTTGAATGCTCTATGTGGAATAGGCTGCCCTCAAACTCACAGAGATCCATTTGCCTCTGCCTCCCACGTGTTGGGATTAAAGGTAGGTGTCACAATGCCTGGTTCCTCTTTTCCATCTTTCTTTCAATTTTAAAATTGTATATATGTATGTATGTATGTATGTGAGTTGATTTTCTTCTTCTACCATATAAGTTCTGGATACTTAAACTCAGGTCATCAGAGATAGTGACAAGCACTTTTCACATAGAGGGACCTCACTGACCTACCCTATCTTTCCAAATGCACTTTTAAGGAAATGCCATATTGACTAATAATATTTGTTTTCAATTCATAGATACCAAATGAACCAGTCACATTATTTTCAAGACCAGATTTGGATCTTGTCTTGGCTTTTGAACATTATGAAAGGTGATGAATTATGCTTGTACCTAGAAATCATCTGCTCCAATGCACTATGCAAGGAAGCATCAGTCACTGTAGCGCGGTGTCAGGAGAGGGTTCAATGAACTCATGCTTATTGAATTAATCTACAAGTCTAGGAAAGCACAAATCAAAAAGAAATAAAACTTGGCTCTTTCTCACTGCTGATAAAAGAATTTTGCCAGAGGCAGAAATTAGAATTTCCTGGTGTGTTTTACAGAGTTATGTTAGGTTTTTCCTTAGGAAAATAGAAAAATACTGAGCTATGACAACTAATTTTCTTGTGCTGGTGAGAGCGACCACAGAGACATCTCCAATGTTAGTAGTACTAGAGAAGGGTACAAAGGACCAAGTGACCCCAGACCTACCAGGTCTGTTTCTTTATTCTGGCACCTTCATATAAGCTTCACTCTCTGTTCCTGATTGGCTAATTCTAGACACCAACTTTGTACCAACCTCAGCAGTTAATGAGGACTGATTGAAGCAGAATTTCAAGAACCATTATTTCAGAATAAGAGTGAAATAAGATCTGTTTTTGAAATGATACCATGGCTTATAAAGATAGGAAATCAGTCAATAAACATTGGCTCTAGTAACTAACAATGATGTCAGCCCAGGCAGATGGAAACAAGATGGGCTGTGCAGAACCAAGTGTCAGACTGAGAAAAGTTCAGGCTAGTAAGGTCTCAGCCTGAGCATATATCAGAGAGGGCCAGAGAAACAGCTCTTTCTTATACTGGAGTATCATATTATCAGCTAAAACATTCATCTGTGCCCATAGGAGGAATCCCACAAATTCAAATGGTAAGTACCTAATTTGTTTCCATCCCTAATACCTAAGCATCTGGCCGTCACCTCTCTTAAACCAGTAACTTTCTCCATCATCCTGAAGCATAGCAGATGATGCTTAGAATGAAGATGCATTCATATAGACTATGCTTTCATGTAACGGGGAAGGAATATTCTGCCTTAATTTCTTCATGGGATAATATACCAAGACTAACTGAGTAACAGTTCAGTCACTCAGTAGAATAATTTTCTATAGTAAAAGAGAATGAGACTGCAAATAAATTCAGAAAATAACAAAAAAAATGATAAACAGAAGCTATCATATGACCTAGCAACCCCAGTACTGCATTAGACATCTGACTAGGAATAAAAATTAAAGCATGTCCAAAAATGTTTACATAAATGTTCAATGCAGTGAACACAAATCGCCATAAGTAAGACAAAGCAAATGTGGACCTAAGAGTGAATGAATAATGAACTTATATGGCCATGAAAATGAAATAAGTTGTTCTAGTAATACAGTCCTATAATCCCAAATTCTCAGGAAGGAATTGAGGTGGAGAAATCATGAATTCATTCTCAATGAAGACAAACAAAAACACTAAATAAATAATTAGTGAAAAAAGAAATCTGGTATGCATGTACCTTGGTAACATATCAAGTCAAAGATTCAAGTTACAAAATACTACATATGATACAAACACACTGAGTAGGCAAATCCACAAAGGTTTGATCACAGGATGGAGAGGCAAAGAGAGCCTGAGGTGGCATGTAGAGAGTTCAAGCAGTAATTTAAACATCTAGCACTCATTATGGTTTTATAACTATGGATATACTAAAAATAGTGGACTTCACAATGTGTATGGATGAACACTCTATGACTCACGTCCCCAAAAGGCTGTTCTAAAGATCAAAACTGAAACAAACAAAACACCCAGGAGTTTCTCTACACACCAGCAAACAGCAAGTGAGGGATGAAAGCATGCTACAGTGCACAGCCTCTTCTTTTTGTGTGTGTCCAAGGAGGAGATGGGTAGTGTTCACGTTGCTTGTATTGAACAACAGTGAGAAAAATGCCTGAAACCCGAGGGAAATGAGAACGTGGGTATGATGATTTCAAGTCATAACCAATTTTTATATATCTTGTAGGCAGTGCCATGCCAGCATCTGGCAGATCTCCTTGTAGATTCTGCACAGTCATGGATGTGATGAATTTTCTAGTGTTTTCTTATAGAAACCATTGCAGAACACTTTAGTTCATATATGCTTACAACTAAATCTTAGCAGGTAAAATAATCTTGTGAAAGGTGGATCTGCTGGACTAAACACAGGCTTTCTTTAAGGATTTGTCACATCATCTATCTCTTCCAGCTGCTGACTGTCACATCAGCTGGAAAACTCCAGTGAAGCTTAATTGCAAGAACTGAACAAAACCCACACAAAACAAAACAAAGATTCATCGAAAACCTGGGATTTTCTTGTTCTTTATAGATGATGTCACATTAAAGGAAGCAATGTAATACGTTATTGTTAAAACTAAATACAAAATTTACATGGTGCATTCTATGTGAGTTGTCGAACTTGAGAAGAAAAAATCGAAGTCTCCTTTTAATAAGCACGAATTGATTTGAATTCATTATGTGGTTTTTCAAATGCTGTGCATTGAAAATGACCTTTTAGCCTCTGAGTAGGAGTCTTGGAGTATAAGGACGAAGAAAATGTGATTCAATTAAGATACACATCAAGTACCAGGATTCAATTATATTATTTGAATTTGTAGAAGATAAAACTGTTTTCAAAGAGAGGTGGGGGAGGGAGGGAGGGAGGGTGGGAGGGAGAGATCAACCATTAAGGACCGCAGTAAACTTGGCATCATTTACTTGTGTGTGAAGTTTTAATGACGTGAGGAGATGTGCCCAAGTGTTCAGGGAACACAGTGCTATGTTTGGATGCAGGCTGTTCCTCGCTGCCCTGCTCCCACCTTCTCCTACTCATTTTGAAGTTCATTTTGAGTGATCCTGTTCAGATGCATTTTCATCTTCACTTAAATGGATGTTTCTTGGCAGGACAATCGCTGTTTCACTGTGGTTCTGGGATGGTAGACACTAACTTTCAAAATGTTACAGTTGGGGAATGTAATAAAGTTATACATCTATCATTAGTGGATATAATAATGTTGAAAAAAATGACAATGTGACATATTTCCTATCAAAGCTTTTATTCAGTTATTCCTATTGTTATTCTTGGTTATTGTCCTCTCTCTCTCTCTCTCTCTCTCTCTCTCTCTCTCTCTCTCTCTTAGCAAAGGCTGAGTCCAAAAAGACTATGGGCAAAGTGTTCTCTTGAAAGCTGATTCTACAGGGCAAGAGTGCACTTGGTGTTTGAGGTTGACAGGATGCATTTATAAACTATGTAAGGATGGCCCATGCAAAGTCCACATGGTCTCCTCACAGTCCTGTCCCTGAGAAATCTGTACCTGGCTTTTGGTAGGTGCTGCTTTCCCATCTGTCCTATTGTAATTTGGAGAACTGAAGCTCCCTGTTGTTTACACTGGGTTTGTTTGTTTATTTGTTTGTTTACTGTAGGTGGAGTCTACTATTAAGTCATGGAGGATGACTACCCCTACCTCAGTCCACCATGGCACACCAAAACAGGTTAATCTCAGACAACAGGCCAAGGAGCCAGAAAACAGCAGAGGTCTGACAACAGGAAGCAACTTTTCCACTTTTCATTAGGAATCTATATATGAGGTCTGTACAAAGACTGGCTTAAAGACCAATCTTCCTGAAATGATTGAAAAGGTGATTCCCTTTCTGTTGCTCATTCTGCAGGCTACAGCACTTCTCCTGCTTAGTACTTCCTAGACTCAATCCTTCCATATTCAACACTTCCTGACCATACCTACTAAAGTACATCTGCAGGGTATACAGACAGACAGACAGACATCGACACACACACACACACACACACACACACACACACACACACACAAGAGAGAGAGAGAGAGAGAGAGAGAGAGAGAGAGAGAGAGAGAGAGAGAGAGAAATGTGTGCACATGTACATACATTTTAATTGAACACCCCGTATTTTCCTGAAACTATACTTAACCACAGTTTGACATCTGAACTTACTTTATATGTTAAATTTGGAAGCTTGGTAAAGGAGGGAGGTACCATTTCATACCCATGGTCCAGGACACAAAAGGGACTAAATGTATATCTGTCTATACAGAAACTACCCTATACAAACTATGAGAAGTTAACCTAAACAAAAGTTTTTTTATCATTGAATTATCTTGCATATAGTAGTAGTTACATCTTTATCCTATTTGAAACATCATTGTAGGCCATTATTAAATGTTTATGTACATTCAAAAAACAGCATAAAGGATTGTGTCTATAAAGAGTATTTAATATGGAAGCTATATGTATCTTTTTAAGAAGACAATGTATATCAAGGAGTAGATATAACACTGACTTGTTTATAAACTAAAATTAAACAAATTAGTAACTTACATTAAACCAAGACTCATATTTGATTTAGTTTTCAAATTAGACAATATTTAGGTTTTACCTTAATGATATTTCCTTGCTAAATCTTCTGCTATTATCAATATAATACTAATATATTATATATTGGGAACTCTAAGTTTTATTGGGTATCATATGCCATTTTGTAATTAGATAATATTCTCCTCTCTTGAAAGATTAACTCAAGCTAATACTTACATGAATTGTACATATAAACATGACACTATAAATAAAATTCCCCTCCTGAAAAAGACAAACTGACAACTACTTGCTTGCTTTGATGTTTGAATATTTATGAGTTTCATCTTATTGCATAGTTTAAAATATTCATTTGCTTGATTTCCCTAGTGATACACAGAGCACGTTCTTCACACTATTGCATCTAACATCCACAGATCTGCATGGGTGTCCACACACGATTCATTTAATACCAAGTAAGACTAGTCTTCCAGATGAGATCTTGGTCATGTGGGTCTGAAATTTACAAGGAAGCTTACATCTATACAAAATTTACAAGCCAGTTTAGTGAAATTGGAATGTGGTGTGTACACGTGAAGAGCAAGATACGCATACAAGCTTGAGGTCTGCTTCCTCTACCTTTTATGTACACATGGCACAAGTCATAATAGCACCTGTGCTTGGAACTTTGAACAAATTATCTAGCCTACCTAAGTAGGTTATCTAAAACTGTGTCTATTAAAAATTCAGCCACCTTAAAGCTCATTGCTGTATACATAGAAACAATTTACAAAAAAATTCCAATTACCAACAAAATGGAAACAGAAGAATAACCTGACAAAACACTGAAAAGCTAAGAGGTTTCCTTAAAAAGAAGGGAAGCTGAGGGATGTAAGATTCACAGAACACACTTCATAACCAATCCACCCAGTTTCCTCCTGAACTCTGAAGTGCAGAGCAAGGGGACTGGCCACATTATGCAGTAAAAAGGCAATACATATCACATGGCCTGGCCCAGGTTCTGAAGCCAGTCTATAGGGCTGGAGCAGTGGTGCTCCTCGTGTGCCACATGGATGACAGAAGCCTAGAATGTTGTCACTCAGCTTCAAGGTCTACTAATCATTTGATGTCTTTTTGGCCAATGGCTTTTCCACCATAGCAGAGTGTCCTGTGTGGCAATCTTAATCTTTAAGGACAAGCATTTTAGCTGAACTGCAGAGTGATATAAATAACGTCAAAGCCATTTTCTTCCTACTGCTTGGGTGGGATATGTGAGTGATTTTCCCTGCTTGATCCTGCTTGGTGAAATGACCTCACTTAGACTAACCTGGTCAAGGACTGATTATCCACTGTAGGAGAGGAATACAACTGCACCCACCACAGTAACAGTAATAAGCTCAACTAATTGAGAGGCCTTGCAAACTGATAGAAAAAGTGGGTTTATTTCTCTTATTACTTTGTTCCCAAACAATAGCCTAAACATTTATGTTTCAAAATTTTACCTAGACACACACAATTAAACATGTCTTAGAGATTATCTGCAGGGACAGAATCCTACTATTTATAGTCTATATTAAAAAGAACTAAAAGCTGAATTCACTGCAAAATAAATAAAATAAACCTGTCAATTCTAAACTTGTTTAGATAAAATACACTTAAATATTTAACTTGGCAGGCACAGACTTCTGTACTAGGAAGCTACTGAAGAAATCATTTATTTAGAATAAAAGAATCACTTAGTAAAAGAGCATAGATGCCCAGTTTCCCACCATTATCACCACTACCAATAAAATAAAATAAAATAAACCTGTGTCCAACACACAGAAATTATTGTGATCAGAATAGCTCAACTATATCAGATTTATTGCATATTACCAAGCCTGAATTCAAGTTATGAGGTTTCTAAATTACTCTTTCTCACCAATGAAACTCTGAAAGTGATGAGAACCCCTTTAAACTCTAAAAGTATCTCCCATGAAAGTAAAACAAAGCCATGGATAACAGCAGGTAAGATTGGAACTCTTGTACCCCACGGGAACATTCTACATAGCTGCTGTACTACATTTTTAAAAGGTAAAGGCTACAAACTGTCTCTCAGATGGCTGCCTGAGTGTGAATGCCTAGATGCAGAACTAGCTTTGAAAACACTGCTAACTGAGTTAAATGGACTTTTACTTTTGCTAACCCCACAAAAAGGAAACTTTCTTTAAGGACTATAGTTTTTAAAGTTATAGGACTACCTACAGTTAAAGGTCAAGTGGCTAGAAATAGCTATGGTACAATATTAGAATAAATTACTTCCCCCGTAATTATGGATTAAGATTTAATGTTTCAGCATTCCAAAATATTAGAGTCTTAAGTACCGGAAGGTTAAAAAGCTGACATGGTAATGGAAAAAGTTCAGAACATAAGCAGGAATGTTAACTTTATATTTCTCCCAGGCTTGGAAGGTCAGAGGTCAATTCTTGTAAGAGCTCTGGGATAAGCAGGTCCCTGTTGAAGCTTTAGAATCTGTCTGGATATGACAGCTATGTTGGGCTTCCCAGAGGCTCAGTGAAGGTGAAGCGAACAGAATGAGGGGTCTCTCAACTGTATGCAATCAGCACTCCTGGATGCATGAGATGACTGGCCATGCCAAGTGGGGTGGTGGACCTGTGTAATCCTGCCTATCATTTCTGTGGGTACAATTTGTCTTTACTTGGTGATACTAAAAAGCATTACTCACACAACAGACAATGTTGAGGATTTCACTTAAATGTATAGCTTCTAGAATGGGAACTACAGGAGGGAACCAAGGATATTTGGAAATGTGTGGATCCAGACTTCTCAGTAAAGGTGGGGATAAATTAAGTGATAAAAAAAATACATAGGATTGAAGCACAGCCCCTCCCAGGTCACGAAAACAGTTTCCTATACAATCCATAACAGAGAATTATGACTTGTAATATTTAAAATCATAAAGAGTGTCACCTGTAGTAATAGGTGGACAATGGCTCAAAGTTAAGAAGAGCAATTTCTAGTTCCTATTAACACTACTTTTAACAGGAGTTAGAATTACAGGCAGGGCTTTTGTTAATTAGAATTATGTTTCCTTGTTTGATTTACAATGTCCAAAAAGATTTCATATGTTTTTAATATACAGCCAGAATAGGTGAGAGATAATCAAAACACTTACACAAGCTACATGTATATGATGTTTGATTTTTTTTCACTAGAACAACTTCATTTGCATCCAAATTCAATAGTTTGTACAAATCTCGGTCATTTAAATGCTGAGCAGTCAAACCACACCCTTTTGTTAGGCAGATATCACCAAGTAAGGACCACTACTTGTTCTCTGAGCTCAGTGCAGCTCTCAGTACATCATTCCAAATGACTACCACTAATTAGGAGAAACTACCCAGTCATGATCAAAGTCAGCCATCTTGGTTTTAAACAATAGTGTATCTCTTGTTCCTTTGCCTCTGGAGATAACCAAAGTCCTCCTTCAATTAGAATTCCTAATCCAACATATAGTACACAGTAATTATTCATAATAGGTATGTATTAGAGACTGTATAATATTAATTGCCTGCTCTTATTACTTATTGCATCTAGATTCTTGAGTGTGGCAGAGTTCATCCTGAAGTGACACCCTGGACTTGAGAAACAGACCTAAGTAGATCTCATATTTTGTCCATTATGTTTTTCAAAGAGAGAGAGAAAGCATCTTAAGCCCTTTCTTCTGGGTGTAAATGAAAGTAATCAACTAAAGAGAAATCTTGCCCAGACTGTGATCTAGTAGAGAGACTCAGCTATGAATCTGTAATTGGCCTTTAAGATGTTGACCTGTGCCTAGTGATTTATGAATGATAAATCTGTGAATAACTGATTTGCAGAGCTGCAAAGGACACAACCAGAATGCATTTTAGAAAAATGTTTAGCCAAGCTAGGGTATCCTGGCAATGTCCTTACTGAAGATCTCAGTCATCACACAACTGGGCAGTTTTCCATGGACATACTAAGAAACATGTTCAGACCCTGAGACAACTTCTATCAGTTTGAACTCCTGTGTAGGGCTTCTTTTTCAGAGGACTATAGCCAATTTGTAGGTAAGACATAGGTGCTTGAACTTCTAACTGACCATTTCTTAATGCCATCTCCCTTATACAATGTATGGCCTCTCCTCACACATGAGTGTCTTCCTGGAATCTCATTGCTGAATATGACTTATCCAGATTAGCTTTCTCCATGGAAATGCTTCATTGTGAGATGTGTGCAAGAAGAATATCCTATCGAAAAGGAGCCTTGTGGACTAAACCAGTTTTCAAATGTATATGTAACTCTTGTTCAGTTAACAAGTCACCACAATTTTGGAAAATGCCTACTGCATCACTTCCTGAGCACATATAAGAAACCAGCCCTGTGTTAAATAAATACTGGAGGCATGGCTTGTTCAATGCACTAACAGACAGATCATTGTTAAAGGCAATGGTGTAGAATATTAAAAAGCATATGTTAAAGGAAAGGGTATCATTTTCTTCAGTGGTGGAACCAGTATAAATTGCCCTTGTGCCAGTAAATACCCTCCTTACACACCCAGGCAAGGAACTCTGAATTCAGGTGAAGACCTGTCATCAGATTTGCTAGGAGGACTTCATGTGGTCATTCTTACAAATACTGAAAATTGAAGGCACACAGTAAGCACTCAGTTAAGACAAGTAGCCACATTTGCTTCTAACAAGAGTATATTAAGAGTCCAGGACTGGCTGCTGCTGGTGGTAGTGTTGTTGTTGGTGGTGGTAGTGGTGGTATACACCTTTAATCCCAGAACAGGTGGATCTCTGTGAGTTCAAGGCCAGCCTAGTCTTCACAGTGAGTTCCAGGACAGCCGAGCTGTTAAATGGAGAAACCCTGTCTCTAAAATCAACAAAGAACAAAAGAACATTATCCAGGACTGTTGGCACACACTCAGGAAGCAGACAAAGACTGATCTCTGGGAGTTCCCTGCATGTCTGATCTACATAGTGAGTTTCAGGCCAGCCAGGGCTACATAGTGATATCCTACCTCAAACTAAAAATAATAAATAAAAAATAAAAGATATATTAGGAGAAGAGAAGTGAATTTAGAATCACAAGACATGAATTGCAGGTATTTACTTAGCTGTATGACTTGTAAAAATTTATGATCAGAGTTCAGTTCTTGCAGTGGGGGTAAAATGACCTCTCACTCCTTTTATAGGATTGGTGAGGTCTTGGTCTCTGCAAGTTTTGAGAAGCTATGAGAATTAGTACGTTGTTTCAGCAGATGAAGGTACTTGCCACCAAGGTGACCTGAGTTCAGTCCCTGCGATCTACATGATGGAAAGTAAGATCCAGTTCCTATGAGCTATCTTCTACCTTCCACATATGGCATGTGGCATGTACTTTCAAGCACTCACATATAGGGGGAGGAATTTTAAAGCTGGAGTTATACTCAAAGTATGGCACAGGTAGATTTCACAGATCTAAGTGTAAGTCCTAGATTACACTAAAGGCAACTACAAATAATAGTAAAATTCGGCTTCATACATTTTCTTGAAGTAGATTAGTTTCCAGATCCCTAATTCATTTAAAAAACACCTTTTAGAGTTTAATTTTGTTCTCCAACAAAGCCATTTACAATTTAAGTGGTGCTATTGGTTCTAACAGCTATTCTTGATCTTACTTGACCAGAATTTTAAAAACTAGCAAAACTTTGCCAACAACTAGCTGGGGCTAGGGGTGGGGAGAGATAGATTATAGGTTATGCTCTGTGGTCCCATTTATTTAAAAGAGTTTCTGATTCTCCAAATTGGTCCAGTGCCAGAGAGGAAGAAAACAGTGCAATTTATAGTCTGGCCAGAGTAGGAGGGTCAATGAGTGGAATAACTCAAGAGAAACTGGCTAGCTTTCTAAGGGATGGAGCTTTGTCAAAGTCCATTCCTTATTCTGTACACATCTCTGTGGTCCATGGTGGAAGGACTGGGTATAAAACCTGGGAGAGAAGACTGTCAAATAAGCAGAGAAAGGAAACATGTTCTCAGATGCACATGCTAACAGGAGATACTTGAATTTCTATAGAGGGAAGGCTAAGCAGCGGCTTGCTGAATCCTTCTTAATACCACCAAGGAAAACAAAGTATAGCTAAAGGTAGATATTGATGGTAAACAGGCCAGCAAGAGCAATACCAGAAACCACAGGGATAGTTTAGCCTTAGACAGACCAGGGCTTTTCTTCAGCTGTGTGATTTTACCAGCTCTACAGATTCAGTTTTACTCAATACAGTGGCTGTGATGGCACCAACTTTGGTGGTGAAGTAGCAGATGCTCAGCACACTGTGGCTATCATTCTTATTTGGTCCCCATGCAATTGCTATGGTGGACTTGGGAACCACTGTCCCTAGCTGGCTGGTAATGCAGTCATAGATCAGGTCTGTGTGTTTGGGGACAGAGTTGCAGCAGCCCAGAAAATGTTACAGACAGTAGAGGCTTATGACATGTTAGAATGCCACTGGCTGCAACATGGCATATTTTACAGTGACTTATTCTAAGTAAAATGGTATTATGTAAATTCCTTGACACAAAGAATAAATTCTATGCCACATTGTAGTGGGATGATATCATGAATATTTGGAATTATAGTCTTCTGTGTTCTACATATACATGAATGTTTTACATAAATTAATTACACAGAGTTGAATGACTCACCTCAGATATATTTTAAACTTGAGGAAAAACTGTGTACAATGGGGGCAGTCTTATCTAGGAAGTATGAAAACAATCATATACAGAAATTGCATCTAGTGAGACATTTAATGAATCACGTTGGTGTCATTTGCAATTCAGAAGAAATATTTTAAAATACAAAATGAAAAGAGGCTAGGAACACCAACTTTCAAATGCCAGAAAAGAGACACTCTTTATCAGTCTTCCTACCTGCTGATAAACAGGGCCCATAGGTTAAAATTTAAGCTGGGAGATTAGTGTTAAGTATACAAAAAAGCCTGCTCGTCCTCCTGTGGATTGGAAACATAGAGACTAGGGTGGAAGTGTGGGTCAGCCCTCTCATCCCAGCACTCAGAAGAATGAGGAAAAGGATGTGAATTTGAGGCCAGTCTGGGCTATATAACAATTCAAGGACAGCCTAAGTTACATGTGAGATCTTATCTAAGAAGAGAAAAGTCAACAAACTAACTAGCCAACCAAGCCCTGTGTGTGTGTGTGTGTGTGTGTGTGTGTGTGTCTGTGTGTGTGTCTGTGTGTGTGTGTCTGTGTGTGTGTGTCTGTGTGTGTGGGTCTGTGTGTCTGTGTGTGTGTCTGTGTCTGTGTGTGTGTGTGTCTGTGTGTGTGTGTGTTCTAGCTTCTTGTATTCTCTCAAGTGTACTAGAGAGAAAAGAGGGCTGTTGCTGAATGTGTGCATGTGGCAGCTTCTAACTCAAGCACTCATCTATCAGTAGTGTGATTAAATACTTAAGAGTTTGTTTCCCCTGTTGTGCTAAGAAACTATACCCACAAGGCCTACAGTTCTCCCTAATCTTTATTCTTTTGAAGCACTTCTTAGTCTATGTCTTAGACTACACAGTGGGGTGCTTGGGCAGCAGAGGCATATCTCCGGCACAGTCTCAGTTATCTCTACAGATACATTTAACAATACCCCATCCTAGATCCCTGTCTTTGTGACCACATGGTGCCTTGGCCCTTCCTATAGTCCATTATCCTTAGAGAGATAGGTTTTTTTTTTCCTTTTACATTTGCTTATCTAGGATGCATGTGCTTGTTGACTGCCTTAACATGTACTGAGGTCAGAGAATAATTAGCTCTCTTTCTATCCTGTGGGTTCTGGGACAGAACTGGAGCCATCAGGCTTGGCAGCTAACATACTTAACTGATAAGCCATCCCACAAGCCAAGAGAGAAAAATATTACTGAAGTATTGTCTTCAGCCGCTATGTATAATTGAACATGTAATATGAGATTTCTTTCCTCTTTCCCTTCCCTTCCATCATCCCTCCTTCCCTCCTCCCCTCTTTCTTTCTATCTTTCTTTCTTTCTTTCTTTCTTTCTTCCCCTTCCCTCTTTCTTGGACAAGGTCTTACCATGTAGGCCAGACTGATTTTAAAATGTCCTGTCCTCTTGCCTTAGCCTTCTGAATTCCAGGGCCACAGGCATGTACCTCTAAAGCCACCCAGTTCTTACACTGGTTTTGTGGAAAGAGTTGGCTTTCTTTTTGACTTTCTTTCTAGCTCATTTGAGTATTGCGCCAGGGCACGATTGTTCTTGCTTTTCACAGACTCGATGACCTCTGTATGTTCAGGACTGTGATCATCCGAAAGATCTGTGTGTGTGTGTGTGTGTGTGTGTGTGTGTGTGTGTGTGTGTGTGTGTCTCAGGAGACTTTGTTAGGGATACGTGAAAATACCCTGCGAGAATGCTTCTGCGATATTGCTTACTTACGACGACCTCCTTAATTCCCTCATCTACAGCTTTGTCCTCTTCTGCTTAATCTTACAAGCATCACTTGGGTGGATCCAGGAGTAACCATACTAATTTCATGATTACATTCCCCAATACCTTCTGTTGCAATAAATCCCATGCTATGATTGGAGTGACTGCCAAGGGCACTAACAAGCAATCTATTCTTTTAATACTGAGAAAGGCAATTTTTAGTCAGAGGGTCCAAACCACCACACCCACAGCTTGATGGGGAAGAGTTCCAGTCAGGCCTAAGTGCTACTACACACATGAAAAGAGCTGTCTTACTAGTGCAGATTCCTGAGGAAAGGACTGTACAAGACTCTGCTCACTAAAAATTTGAGAGTTAGCAGAAGGTAAGAATGTCCGTAACCTCAGTTGCAATAGTCAGACTGAAGGCATGGAAACATTCAGTCCTAATTCAGCATTTCCTTACCAGTCACCAGGATCAATTCCTGACCTGTCAGTCACACACAGTTTTAATGAGCAATGGTAGTCTCTTTCTCGACAAATCTAAAGTAAATTTGCAGAACAAAGACATGAAATAACACAGATCTTAAATATTGCATCTCTAACTATTCTGTGGTTTCTTGTGAATGTGTCTATAACTCCAAGGTTTTGCAGGGCAGAGTAAGCTTATCCCAGTCCAAATGGCCAGAACACACAAATGGATAACTGTAAATGTGTTTAGAGTTTTTAGCTTAGTGGGTCCAAACAACATTCTGTGGGAGGCCAGGGTTCTTTGGAGGTACTGAACTCTTCAACTAGGGGCCTGCCCTAAACTGCAGGCAAAGTGGTTGTTGAGAACAGGAGAGTCAGTTTTCCTCAAGGATGAGCCAACTGACATGAATTTCAGGAAGGTAGGGGAGGGGTGGGAGGAGCTAGAGGGGGATGTAATGGAAATTGCTCTCACATATGAAATTCTAAAAGAAAAAGTGCTGCAAGATGGCGGAGGGTTTAGAAGGGAGCAAAGGCACAAGCTTACTGCCTAGTTTATTGTTGTGTTTTTAATGGAACATTTTCTTTCATCCTTTTTTAATTGAAAATATATTTTTTATATATTCTGATTTCAGTTTTCCTCCCTCAGCTTCCCCTGCTACTCCCCTCTTTCCTGCCTGCCCAAACGCACATTCTTTCCTCATGTGAGTGCTTATACTTATATGTGTCACCCATACTTATGCTTTTAAAATATGTACCTATACATTAAATATGCACACATATTAACATTGCTTTCTTTCAAATACACACAAGTACTCAGTTCAGTCACATTTCATGTGGAAGGTACTGAAAGTACAAATCTGAAGGCTGCAGGCTGGCTTACCCTACCCTTTCATTTTGTAGGCAAATGGACTGAGTTATAAAATGAACCCAAATGGTTTCTATCATTCTAATGCCTGTTAGAAGCAGAATGGTAAAGGAGTTTATTTTCAGAGAATCTTTAAGTTTATGACTTCAAAAAGGCAAACGCATCTTCAACCCATTCTGTGTGCCTCTTGTTATGTTTTAAACAACATTCAAGGCGAACCAATCACTTCTAAAAGCAGCACTTCTCCAGGCCTGATGCAATACAATCTACTAATAATATAAATAATTGGATTAAACACATGCACCACGTGGCCAAAATGGCAAAACGCTTTGACAGTCGTCACTCATGCAAATCATTTGTGTGTTGGACATGCAGTTTGTGTGCAAATTCTGTATATAATCTCATTCACAGTGCTTATAAAGTAAAAGAGACAAAGCACCATTTAACAGTGTGAAACTTTAAGCTATCTTAGACATTGTCTTTACCCTCTCTCCCCACCCATTCTATGAGAGCTTACACAAAACAGAACTAAACTTTTTAATACAACTAGAAGGATGACTTTGGCTCAGTATTCCCTCTTGAAGACACAGGTGACCTTACTTACAGCCACCCAGAATATAATAACCTAAATGATATAACTACAAAGATCTTTCAGACAGTTTACAACACTCAGCCTCAAATATATCAGCTACCATACTTTTAAGAAGAAAACTTCTACAGCTTGTGGTGCATTTAGCTGTACTCACCAGATGGCCAATTTTGTAGTCACTAAAAATGCTAATTATACAGACAGTAGAGGGAAGCAACCTGCTGATGTGAAAAGAACATTATCTTTCAAGTGGACACACTTGAGTTCTGTTCCCAGTCTTCTCTGGCAATTGCTAAGTACAGGGCCTTGCTTAAGTAATTTTTCTCATCTTTAGACTTTAGATATATCAACTCCTTCCTTTTATTGATTTATAATATATATAACATTCTACAATGCTATCACTTGTTAAAGGGCCCCATAAAAATGGTTGCTGGAGGTAGTGTTATTAAAGAAATAGAACAACTGTTGTCTATTAAATTGTTAAGCAGAAGACAGAAGTAGTATTTATAACTATGTACAATACGTAAGTTACATTGAAATAAGAACAAATGAGGATGAGCTAGGGGATAATAGCCTACCTCCATCGATATACTAATCAGTGATGCTCCATTTCTTTCCTTTTAAGATACTCAATTATAAGACTACTCATGCTAGTCTAAGCAAGTGTTTTTTGGTTTGGTTTGGTTTTTACTTTTGTCTTAAAGCCAAAGTAACAATTCAACTTGTCTAAAAAATTATGACCTTAGGAGAAGACAGCTAATAAAAAATCAAAGTGTAACCATTTATTGGTGTGAGCTGTGACATGACTCAGAAAATTAGTTCTTAATTAGTTCCAATTTTGGACCCTGGAGAAATTGGTCATATATATGTATGTGTGTTTATATCTTTATATAAAGATATATACATATATATGGATATATAAAGCTTAGCTTGTTTCAATGCAGAATCACATTGTTAATGGAAGTTTCACGAGAGAGATTTTCCCTATGAAAATGAGACCATGCAATGCAGAATTACAGTGAAAACCTCCACACTCCTGGCTTCCTATCACCTTTAATCTATAAAATAACCACTACCAAAAATGTTAGAATAGAACTTCCAGGCTATTTCTCCCTAAAATAGAATTCTATATGTTCAATAATCAGCTTAAAATTTATTTCATAAGAGCTGCAGTCATGTTTAAGGGCTGCAGATCTTCCATTACATTGCCCAGTGATCTTAATTATAATAAGTGACTACTGGACACTGAGGGTCTGACAGCTGGGAAGGAACAAAGACTGTTTTATTTACAGGAGGCTAATTCTATCTGGAAGGCTAATGAATAGTTAGATTTTTTTACTTAAACTAAATCACACACCGTAATTAAACTAATAAATATTCCTAGAATATGCTTATAAATGACAAATATAACAGTTTCAAGGAATAAAATCATACTTTGCTATGTAGCTATAAATTAAATCAAGATTTGATATATGTGGTTGGAAAGATGGCTCACTGGTTAAGAGCACTGGCTGCTCTTCTAGAGACCTAGTTTTATTCCTAGTACTCACATGACAGCTCACAACTGTCCCTGTTGCTAACTCCAGTTCCAGGAGATCTGGTACCATCACAGAGACATAAATGCAGGCAAAACATGAATGCACATGAGAGTAAATACATCTTAAAAAAGGAAATGTCATATTTTATTATGTAGAACTTAAAGACTGAATATTAATACTGAAGCACCAGGAAATGAAATGCAAACAAAGCCCTACCAATGAACTTATTATCCTTATTAGATTTATGAGAACAATGAAGTTTCTATATGTCAGTTTTCTCAGCTTGTGCTGTAGAAATGTAAAGGAAATGTTTGCGATGCTGTGCCATAGTCACTTTCTGCTGGAACATGATGAGGTGTAGTGGTACTCAATAAAGAGCCATTGAAGGAATAAACAGTCCTTATTATTTAAACTTTAAATCTGTGATATAAATCACAAGAACACAAATAGAATAATTTCAGGCTTTTTTGATATTTATAAAGATTTAATTATAACAAAGATTGACCTTTTCAGTAGGTAATATAAGAAAGAGAGTGTGAAATACTGTGAATTTGTTATGTAATCACATGACTGATTAGGGCAAGTGAGAGTAGATGGCTTGTCATGGTACATATGGAGGGTAGCAGACAGGGAAAGACCAACAGAAAGTCATCTGAAGCACTGGCTACTTGCTTATGACAGGTAAAAACCCTCTAAAGATCGTGTTGTGTTTGGGACATTCTTGGAGAAAGCAGGGAAATTTGTAGAAAGTGGGCTAATGAAACAGAAAATAGATTTACGAAACCAAAGCAAGCTAGTGAAGTCAAAAGATGAGCTTCTAAAATAATAATAATAATAATAATAATAATAGGAATGAAAAAAGGTAAATTAACAGGTTTCTCTCATGTAAATTCAATTATAGAAGGACAAGCTGGCTGAGGAGCTAGAATGTCAGCATTGTCCAGCCAAGCTGACCAAGGCTGAAGAGGTATAGAAGAGGTATAGAGAAAGAACCAAGTTTAGGTAATGGAGCATGAGAATGTGTGTGTGTGTGTGTGTGTGTGTGTGTGTGTGTGTGTATGTGTGTGTGTGTGTGTGTCTGAGTGTATTTGTAGAATTGTAGAATTATGCTTATAGTCTATGATACTCACACCCTAAATAATTTGAAATATAGAGTGATATGCTCAAGCAGTTAATCATTATATATCAGATGAATGTAAGCTTAACCAGAGATGTTTCTGTAGTGTGCAGTTGTATCTAGGGATCAGTAGCATTAGAGTGACATTTTGTTATTATACAAAAATGACTTTGACAGCAACATGACGTAGATTTTTAAAAGTTAAATGGACAGATTCATTAACAAGTCAGTATTTTAGTGTTTAGTATTTTGAGCTGTGGCTCTACATATTAATTTATCTCATATAGCTTAGCATAATAAAATACTTATAGTCATAAACAGTCTGTGATAATTATTGAAACACAAAGATTCTCTTTAGTAGTAACTAGTGTCAATTGAAATAAATAAGTTATTGTCAACTGAGCTCTGGAGCTAAAAATAAGCCCCACTGATATTTGTTTACCTGAGACCTTTGTTCCTTTCACTTATTTGAAATATAAACCAGAAATGTGTGAGACTCACTTATATTTGGCTGCTTAGGTCAGTGATTTGCACTAGCTAAATAAATTTATAAAAAAATTTATATGCTTACTCATCATTATTTTGTTTAAGGGAGGTTAGAAAAATAAAACCTTGAAAGTTTATCTCCAGTCATAAACTTTTCATTCAATAAACTCATGAAGTTATGGAATGTGTTCTTTGAGAAGGAATGACAAATATTATAAAAGATAATTTTTTCTGGAATTTATTAAAATTCACAGAAATACAACTGAGGAGGTCATTCTTGTTTCCAATATTGTTTTCTAGTGGCAAACACTAGTATAATAGCCCGGAACATAAACAAAGCATAAATAAAAGCTGGCTATGCAAATAATTTATATATTTAGATGTGAGTTTGTTTGCTTACATAATTCACCCTAGGCTTCACTGACCAGCTGATTCCCCTTTAATATTGCTTTTACTTCTTCTTATCTAAGTGTGATTGTTTCCACATCAAAGCAGTAAGCTGAATTGCTTATTTATTGTTATTGTAAACAATCCATAATATTTTCCTCTGAAGTCAACATAATGAATTTTATAAATAGCTACTCTAGACACAAAGCTAACCTTATTGGGAAGTTTTCTTTGAGCATCATATGTGCATGCACATATCAAGTTAGGATTAGGTAAAAACAGCAGAATGTATATTAGACTAAATGGAAATGGACTTACATTTCATTAAAGTAAAACTGTTATGTTACTCTAACCATATTAATAAAAAAATAAAGATGAGATGACTAAGTGGTAAAGAACATGATATGGGTTTAGCCACGTGTTTTTATATTCCAGGTGCTTTTCTAAGTCATGAGAGATCTCAAGCATTCTTAATTCCTCACCCTTGCTAACAGCCAAGGAGACCTTTGCGGTATTCAAAAAAGGATGAGAAAACACACTACCAAATCAGACAGTGAGAACTGGCTTTCACTTTAAAAACCACTACTTTGTTGACTTAAAAGTTACTATTAGATAAATTGCTAAGGTCCACAAGGAGTTAAACACACACACACACACACACATTTCCCTCACTCTTTGGATTGAACCAGCAGGTTAGGGAGGGAAATAAAAAATTAGGGAGCTCCCCAAAGCTGTAATATCACACCTCATCAGCAGTTACTAAGTACTCGTGTCTTAAAGGGGAAGTGGGAAAAAGAAGCCCAGGGAGGGGGGCACTTTACCAAACTGCCTCTGTAGTCCTCAGGGAACTTGTGGACCTGGATCTCGGCTTCATAATAATGCTCATTTTGAAGAGGGAAGACGGAAAAGAAAAATGTTCAAGTCTTCTGATCAATACATATCAGCTGGCTTTCCACAAAGAAGGCTTTGAAGTTTCTCCGCGGCCAGAGAGGCTGCCTCCTGCCTCAGCTCAGCTTTGCTGGGAGCAAGCGGGCTTTCCTCCTTCATGCCCAAGCTCTGGGCTCTTCCAAAGGGAGTTCCTTCTCTGCCCGCCTTGCCAACAGAGGAGCTGGATTTTGAATTGCTTCTCCATCTGGGTCGCAAGGGAGGCCAATCCAGTAAACGGGTCACTTAATCTCCTTTTTGCAATTCCACAGCGACAGACTTAGAGGTTTTCCCCCCATGCACTCACTCAGGTAGAAAAAAGAAAGTGCCTGGCAGCCTGGTGACACGCAGAGCACGAGCTGTCAAGGAAGTTTCATTTCAGGGCGACCAACCGCTGGAGGGCTGGGGTGGGGGCAAGGCTCTCCTTTGAGTAAAGGGGGTGGCAGGAGGAGAGCAGCTTGGTGGGCTGGGTGGGTCGAGGTACCTGCCAAGCCAATTTCCGTCCTGTCCCCTGAGGACGCCGCTGCAAGGCTTTGTGAATGAGAACTATCATCCAGTCAGTCTCACCAGGCAGAAACTATTCCTCAAGGGCTGAATGACGTCTGTGGGAAGGCAGTTCAAAACATCGCAGGGAAGTGAGAGAGAAGAAAAAGAAAAGCGCCCAACCGGGCCTGGTCAATAGCTGACTTACAAAGCGGAGGGGCGGACCTCTGAATCCCGAAAGTAGGGGGGCAAAGCAGCCACGCAGACAGCGGAGCTCAGGAGACTTCCAAAGCCATGCCCTCCTCCTCCTCCTCCTCTTCTGGAACCGCAGCAGCTGTCCTGTGACTCCCGGAAAACCTCCCTCCCCGAGCACCTTTATAGGGCACACACCCCTAGCCCCTGAAGTTTCCTCCTTTATCAAAAATCAAAGAAAGTACCGCATGGAAATACGGAACACTGAAAGTTGTCTTCAGGACTGAGGTTGAGAGGATTTGAGGACTTAGCAGAAATTCATTTCCATCACATTTAAAAAAAAAAGTCATGCTTTAGGTTAGTGCAGAGATACACACACACACACACACACACACACACACACGCACGCACGCACGCACACACACACACACACACACACACACACACATGCACACATACATATAAAATGTAATCTTGGTGGGAAAGTGACTACATATGCTCTAAGCCTAATTTTAAAAAATAACATGGAAATGTCATTGATTTGTATGTTATCCAACACAAACATGTCAGCTAATTCTTAGTAGTCCTTCAGCTTTGTATCATGCTCAAGATCCATTACTATTTTGAAGATCCATGTCTGCCCCTAAAGTGGGCGTGTGAAATAATTGGTGGTACAATATCAAGTGTTTAGCCCTGAGATCATAAACATAAAAGTAAGCAACACTGAATCAGTAGGTAGCATTTATATATATATATGTATACATATATATGTGTGTGTGTATAAATATGTAATAATAATCTAAGGAAAAGAATTTGAGAGGGAGTAAGGGGAGCATAGAAAGGGTTGGAGAAAGGAAAGGAGGATATTGTAATTATATATATATTAATTTTATGTGCATTGATGTTTTGCCATGGATGTTGGATCTTTTGGAACTGAAATTACAGACCCTTGTAAACTGCCATGTGGGTGCTGGGAATTGAACCTGGGTCCTCTGGAAGAGCAGTAAGTGCTTTTAACCACTATGTCATCTCTCCAGTCCTCCCTCATAATTATATTTTAATTAATTTTAATTTCAATTAAAATTTTAAAATATTAAGAAAAGAGTATTCTATTATGGTAGCTACATTGTAAGTTGGTTCCAGATGCTCTGGCTGCTGAAAGAAGGAACATTTCCCTGCCTTCTCTATCCCTTTGAACATTTACACAAAGGATATATATTCCTCTGGGTGTGCCAACTCCAATTATGTTGAAGGTGAATTATCAAGTGAAAACAAGCATTCTGAATCTTCAATGACATTAGCGGTGCGTTGCTTCCCTAGTCTGATGTGAATTTGGTATTTATTTAGCATTTGGAGACAGGATGTTAGAGTGTGGTTGTGACCCACCCAAAGGGCTTGGAAAATTGATGTAGAAAGAATAAAGTCTGGTGGAGACTGGGATTACTTATTACAGTAGTAAGCTCTTTGCCCCTCAACGTGCATTGATTTTCACTCCTATGGAAATTTTCAGACTTTGTTAAGTAAATGTCAATAAACTGCTTTCTAGATGCTTCTCTCCATAAGCCTTTCAGTTGCCTGCACTGCCCAGGGACACTTGTGCCTTTTAGGCCCCAACCATGTCTACTCTATTGCTCATTCTTTCCTATATTTCATGTAGGCTACCTAAACACATATTTCTAGAAATCCCAAAGCCAAAGAAGCTGGGGAAGCCGCCACTGGTCGTGTGTGTGTGTGTGTGTGTGTGTGTGTGTGTGTGTGTGTGTATGCGGTGGAGAAGAAGGGTGTTTATGAAAGGTTTACCTTATTTATTTGGAGAATGCAAAAGTGATTAAGAGAAAAGGAAACTCCAACTTGAGTAAAATTAAACAGCTACTTCTAATTTGTAAAAGAATTTTCCTTGTTTAAGGTTTACCAAATCTTTTCTGATTGTCATTTACAAATGACAAGGACTAGTGAGTGCAGCCTCTGAGTGCCTTTGTTGAATTTTTCAGGAGTAATTGCCCCAGGTTCCTAGGTCCCATGAGAGGATGCTGTCCCAGTGAGATTACTTACTTTATTACCGCCACACCCTTCTTTTTCACACATGCTGCAGAAGAATCACTTATGACGTATTTGTCTACACTTACTCCAGAGACCAAAAACCTTTCTCCTGCACATCCTCCCACACACTCAGAAACAGGTACTAAGCAAATCTGTCATTATAATGGAGAAGTAATACATGTGTCTTCAGCCTCCAAAGATTTGATTTCTTTCAATTAGTTCCCCCACAAACACTAAAGGTAGGAAGTGATTTAAATAAATAAATAAAATAAAACAGAGTGACACTTAACTCTCTTTGTTAAATGCTCTTCCTATCCTAAGATTTTTTTTTTTATAAAAGTTTCCGAAATACTATTTAGATATCTGAGTGTTTGCTCCAAATCAAGGGAATACAACCTCCCTGTTTTTGACCAGGTTGGCAAGGATGCCTTCATGTGGAGAGCTGTGCCTTAAGACAAAGGCATGTGCTTTCGAGTTTGTAGGGGGTGGGGGATCACAGTTGATGAGAAGTTGCTATTCTCTAGCTTCTCTTATCTACTTGATTGCAAAGTGTTGTGTAGATGATTGCCTTCTAATTCCTTGTTGCTGCCCTTTGAAGATTTAATGTTCCCCCATCTATATTTGTTGAATGAAACCACCATGTAATATGATGTTCCTCAAATTTCATTCATTTGGACACTGCCAGTTTCCTCCATATCAACAATCAACCTATATAATTACTAATATGTGTATCTATATACTGACTCATTTTTAGAATTTAAGCTAAATTTAGAAAGTACTTTTATATCTATTCTGAAAATGGCTTGATATACTGGTTATGTTTTCTCCAAAACACAATTGAAGATTAAGAGAGAAAAAAAATGATTTTTAAATAACCTAACATCTTTGAATACAACTTCTAGTACCCACAATGCACTGCAACAACTCTCAAGGGAATCTCCTGCATTCCACTAGACTGGATGTATCCACAGATATGGTTTAGTTCTCTAGTCATTTTGAGATGAGTGTGGCTGGAGAAACTGATATTTATCAATAACATGAATTAAATATGATACATTAACTGACACCTGCTGAATGAGGTATTAAGGAGTGATTTTTACCACACAACCTTGTTTTTCTCAGATAATCTTAACCTCACAGTTCCCTGCCTATCACCTAGTCTTCCACTTTCTCAGTATACTACAACTTTCAGATTATAATAGATACCATCCACTTTCCAAACTCTCAAGCACAGATGTGACAGAACCATATTATGAGCTAACCATTCAAGCCTGTCTCATGTACTTAAGTTCTGACTACAGATATGTCAAGTCACCTCTTTAAGACAAACGACCGTGGATATCCGTTTGTACAGTTTCCTGGAATTCTACAGTGTCCGAACCTTAATGAACAAGTCACTTTGAACTCTTGCAACATTTCCTTGTTATTGAGAAGTACCATGCCATTTTCCTTTTGTGGAGTGGAATTTTGAGTTTCTTCCTATCAGCTCCTTTTTCTAATTACTTTCACTAGACATACAATTGGAAGTGATAAAAGAGGCTCTTTAATTATCAAGTTCCTAAGAGCCTAGAATACGATATTTTGAAGGTTACTTTTAGACTTCTTGTTACTTTCATAAAATGTCATTTTATAGTTATCACTATTACATGTGAATTCCCCCCTCAATGTTCAGCATGTTATAAGGCGTATGTTTAGGTAGTATATATATTCTTAATGATTTATCATATCTCTTCTGGAGAGACATAGAAATAGTTTCATACATAAACCCAACCAATAATTTGTTTAGAAAAACTTGAATTCATTATATCTTATCTCAAAACTTTTCTCCATGGTATATGTGTGTGTGTGTGTGTGTGTGTGTGTGTGTGTGTGTGTGTATGTTTGTGTGTGTGTGTTGTGTGTATGTGTACATGTGCCTATTGCCACAGCCTCCTTCTATGTCATTATATGTGAGACAGTTCTTTTTGGTGTAGTCCTATTTTATTAGCAGAAGATCTATACCTGTTTATAAAGTTTCTTGTGTTGGAAAAGATGATTCTGGAGATGCCAGTAACACATTTGAGGACAATAATTTGTCCTCATGTTTGCCTGGGTACCTTACTTCCTTGGCCTAGTCCCCCTGAATCTGTCCTCTTTAATGTGAGAAGTAATTTAATTCACCACGCTGAGAAAAGATGAGGGCTTATACCAAGTGCATATTATACACCCACCAATATGTCCTCTATCTCTCAAAATCAAACATCTCTCAAGGTTCATTTGCAGTATCGGGGTAATCAGCCTTTTTCCATTGTGTTCTCCCTTTATTTGATTATTGCATGGGCAATTTCTTCATGTGTGCATCCACACACTGCTAGGTATTACAGACATCTCCTGGCTCTCTCAAAAAAACAGTGTTTTGTTTTGTTTTATTTTGTTTTGTTTTCCTTTGGGGACACTAACCAGTTATTACTTTGATTTTTTAGAGTGAAATTAGGAAAGCAAAATCTATTCTCCACTGTAAAAAGTTAGAACTACATAAACTTCATTTGAAAAAGATGTCATTACTCCATCTATTGGACCTTAGGCACTTTAAACTTTTCTTTATCATACAGATATATTGTAATCTCAAGTATAGCTCAATAGCAAACTTTTAAAAGACTTTTAAAATTATTTTTAGTGATGTGTGGATATAAGCATTTGCATGTGGGTTTGAGCATGTGGGTGCTGCTGCCTTTAGAGGACAGAGGTGTTGAATGCCCTGGAGCTGGAGTTACAGAGGGTTCTGAGCTGTCTCATGTGGGTGCTGGGAATTGAACGTGGATCCTTGGGGAAAATAGCAAATGCTCTTTATGCCTTGGCCACCTTCCTAGTTCCTCAATAGAAATTTTTATTACCATTTACAGTTCAACTTTTCTATGTACACTTTTCAGTGGTGTCGTATACATCTATACATCTGTGTAGCCGTCTTCACTACCCATCTCCAGAAACCACTATGCTAACTGAACTCTTACACTCATTAAACAGGACCTCTTCTCCTAGGCCCTGGCAACCGTCATCTCTTCCTTTTGCTTCTAAAAATTTGGCTAAGAAATATTCATAGTGAAATAACAAAACCTAAGTTCTAGTGGTGGACAGGATCTCACCGTCGGTTTTTATTAATTTTCTACCAATTATTGATCAACTTTGAAGATGAAGCAGCTTTGTCTTGACCAGTACTTAGTATTTTAAGACACACACACACTCCTCTTTTGCTATTGTCTAAATATGTGCATTTTCAGTGCATGCCATGATTGTAATTTCACCATTCTGAGGCACCAGTGGTCTTCCATGCTCACTCAAATAATTCCTAACTCCTGATACCCAAAACACAAAGCAAAAATAACACATATTAAGTCGACTATAAATTAGAATAATGTAAACATATTTGTATTTAGTTTATAGATTATTGTTACAACTGGAGCACTTCTTTTCTAACACTATGAGAAAAATTGTTGTTTTCATTAAGATATGGCTTGAAAAATAACCTGTCAAAACTGTTCATAAAATTTCAGTGATAATGCAGCCCCTCAAGTGATAAGTAATAAAAAAAATCTTAGAAGCCAAACTTTCTTCAAAGTGTGACAATTTCTTCTTTAAGAGGAGTAATACAGTGGTGTGCTCATTCCTCGCCACACATTATGAGTAAGTTTTCTTTGACACACAACATCTGCTCTTTGAGATAATTCTGAGCAACTAGGAAGAGTCTGTAGTATCAGGCAAGAAAGGCGATGCGGAGTCAGGCTGTCTGGGTCTAATGTCCAACTCTCTTCATCACTGGCTGTTTATCTGGAAAAACTGTTTAACTTTGTCTCTATCTCTGCTGCCTCAACTATAAAGTGGAGATAATATAGAATTTTATGAAGATTAAGGAACACATACAATTTCAGCTCACTGCTAGACATATACTAAGCACTAAGGCAAATAATACTTGTTATTAAAAACATGTTTGGAAAGATGAAGCAATGCAATTTGGGGGAAAGTAGGTCTAAAACTTAAAAGTACATGCTGCTATTCCACTCAAATACAGTATTAGTGTTTGGATTTAAATCATTATCTTATGTTTTGATCTTAGTTTATACCCAAAGTTTCTGACTACCTTTATAGAATCATCATGTATAATTTTCCTATCTCCCCTTTTCTACATTAAAAGTTTATTTTTCAAATTGAGTTATCTTTCAAAGACACAGACAGTACATTCAATTTTGTGATTTTAAAAAACATACAATATTTCTCACAAAGTTACCCCTGTCCTCCTTTGTGTACGAAATTAAAACTTCTACTATGTGGCCACATCATTCAGCCTCACTCCTGATGTTAACTTTGAATGGATGTTTCCAGAAGATAGCCACCTCTTAGTTAAAAATTTTGTCCGGTTTACCCACAAGCTGCTCCTTCCGCTTTCAGATGTGTGCCTGTCCTTCTCTGTCAGGATTAGCTTTCTGGATTTCACCTTTATTCTTTCTCAGAAATTAACTGTGATTCCCCCCACCTCACCTCCACCCCACAAATCAGTGCTGCACTCCCTTTGGAGTGCTTTGCTCATCCACTTCAGAATCTTATCTTCATTTGACTCATCTATTCCTTAGGAATTAAGGGAGTTAGGCTAACAGGATTTGTCCTGAGGAGACACTTGGACCCCCATACTGCCAGGAGTTCCCAGAAAATAGATAATGCTTATTCACTACTGTATTCAGAGTAACTACTACAGTGTCTGGTTCTCATACTGTTGATTTAACAACAAAACAACCTCTTGGTCACCAGTGGCAGAGAAGCCTTTCACAAATTTCCTTCCTCTGACCTTCTGTAGCATTTGCTTCATGGTTAGAATTATGCTTCTGAAATCTCGATTCCTAAAAGTTGCTTCAGCCACTGTGTGTGTGTGTGTGTGTGTGTGTGTGTGTGTGTGTGTGTGTGTGTCCGTACAATAGAAAACTTCTTCTCAAAGCAATAGAAATGTGTAGGGCAGGGTCCGAGGCTCATCTAGCTGATCACAGCCTCACTCTAAAGAAAAGGTTCTTTCCAAATATGTAAGAGAGATAGCTTTAATGATGGAAGCCATTCTGCAGTGTGCTTGCTGTTCATTCAAGACAGTAATAGGAACCTTCTGGAAGCTCAATGCAAAGAAATGCTTTTCCAAGAAGTCCTTCCCTGCAGCTTGAAGGAGGATGGAGAAGGGTCTAAGTACATGTGGAGAATATGCTCCATTCAGTCATCTCTTCACCTGCAAATGAGGCCTGTCTCCCTTGTGGAAAACTTGTATACCAGTCAATGCTCTTCAATCCTACTTCAAGTCACTAATAAGTAAGTACTTGTCATGAATCAGCATGCATGTGCTTCTATCGGCTTCCAAAGAACACTGTAGAAATGCTCATTAAATAAGGAGCCAGCAGTACTTATCCAGAGAGGTAAATGGAAGAACCAGGGCAGAATATGAGGCTTGTTATTCTTGAGAAAAGAGCCAAAGACCATAGAGAAACTCTGCACTGTGCTGACCAGGCTCCAGGCAAGATTCTGGCTGGGTTCAGTCTCTTATCTAACATTTTAGACAGACTGATGAGCTTAGCATTAGTATTTCTTCTACCAAATCTTAAGTCTAGACCATGTATAAGGCACGCTCAAGGTAACACATGGAAACTTAGACTCCATTACCATGTCATGTACAACTTGAGGAAAACTTAGACCTTGCAACAAATACACAAACATTATCACAGTTTGTAGCATCTCAATGGAAAAGTATTTTTAAGTTTGTAGTTCTTAATTTTAATCAAGGTACTTCATAATTAGCAAAGCATACAAGAAATAGCTCACTAGGTGGAAATACTGAATATGAAATTAAGTGAGTCTTAGGTAAAAATGGTAGGCTAGATAAAGTTAGAATTCCTGCCCTAGTTTCCTTTGCAGTATTTGGTATTGATATCATTAAAAATTAATTATTTCCACCACAGAAATGGAAACTTTCTAGCTTTGTCATACCAGACAGTACGTACATAAATGAATGTACCATTTAGTAGCAGTTTTTTCAAAAAGATGTTTTATGTTGATCCTTCCCTTAAAATACCTAACTCTGCATTCAATGTCTAAGCATTGTCAGTGAGTTTACAATATTTACTGTTTGCTTAGCTGTTTGTTTATTTGTCCAGATAGTTTTGAGAAACAGGCTGGGGAAGCCGATGTAGACACTATTTAACCTGACCTTGTCTATCAGTCTGTGCTCTTCTGGGGGAGAAAGGCACTGTTCATTCCAAGTGTTCAGTGGACTCTGAAAACCCACAAACGACACAGACAAATTGCTCTGCTGTATGTGCTCTGTTTTTAAAAGAAACTGCTCTCTCTGCTACGTCTGCAGGAAAGTTGAAGCTCAAATATGGCACTTGGCAAAGTTTCTTTATGGAAAGCTAAAAGAAGAAACAAAGCCAAATGCTATTTTCAGGGCAGAGTGTTATTCCATATGGAGAGCATGAAGGCAGCCTCCCACCCAGCCTGTAGAATTCAAGCCTCCTTTATAGTTGACATTTCTTCAGTGAGTCGGATTTCTCCAGGATCGAAGCTACTTCCTTTATTGATGCCCGGGCCTCTCAGAGAATGGTTCATTAATCTTATCCCACAGGATCACCTTAGGGTAACTGAAAATTATTATCAAAGTGCAGTAATTTTTAAAGATATACAATAGCCAGCATTTTAAATTGCAGTTTTCAAATGAGTCAATCAGGCTTTAACACCTTTGTGAGCTTCAGATATATTGTTCCTCATAGATTAAAATAGACTCATTTCCCCCATTATACAATGTATTTTACTGTAAGAAAATAGTCTGGAAAGAAACAGTTTAGTTTTGTTTCTAAATCCTGTGGCTACCACTGGATACATATAACTAAGGGCAGCCCTGGCTCCTGTTCAGTCATCTGGAATTTCTGAGAATATTTGTGAAATGAAAAAGTCACCATCCCACAAGTTTTTATTCAAAAGTAAATTATAAAATTTTCATGAATACTCACTTCCAATTATTAAAGTCGAAGGAACATTATGCTTGGAACACTTAATTAAACTTTCACATCACTTTTGAATTTTTCTTTGTATATTTTTGGAGCTGCTGAATTCATTTTCCCCTCATCCCCACCCCCAATATCCAAATATTCTAACAGGCCAATGGAAAGGCCATGAGCCTGCAGGCAGTGAGATCCACAGTGGCTGCTGAGGATAGCAAAGTCCATGGTGGTGGGGAAGGGAGGTTGTAGCTCTGGGGTGTGGTATGGATGGTTCACATAAGGAGACATTTGGACTGTTTCTAGGTAGGGCTTTGATGCCCAATTCAATGCATTTGAGTTACCTTTGCTAATGATGTAAAGTAACATATTCACTGGAAGAGGGCTTGCCTTTGAATTGTGGATAAAGAAAATGTTAAGTGGTGGTTGTTACTTCTGAGAGTTAGAAGAAACTGTTGTCTTTAAAAAACTTTTTAGTGTTTGATTATTTGTTTATTTGCTACTGTGTAGCCTAAGCTGTTCTCAAACTTAGGGTACACAGCTGGGATCATAATAATAAATTACCATAACCAGAAACTGTAACCTACCCTTCCTCCCTTCCTTCCCTCCCTCCCTTCCTCCCTCCATCCTTCCTTTTTTTCTCTCTCTATCTTTCCCCACCTTCCCTGCCTCCCTCCCTCTTTCTGATTCCTGTAACTGAACACATGAGATTGTAAGATCAAAGTAGCAAGTATTCCTTTTTGGAATACTGAACCAGCCAAATAGAAGAGGTTTTAGTAAATCTTCCTATAAAATACTTATCTACTGGCTTGTGAAGTAAGAAACCTGAACTTGGTGGGTGGCCCTGCAGACTGAGTGGGTAGGAAAAGGCCAGCACAGCAGGATGATCCAGTCACTCAGTCTCAGGGATGCAGTTCTTAACTAGGGCTATGCTCCTACCGCATTAAATGAAAGGAAACACAAAGAAAAGATGGAACAAAGCAAATACACTGCCACAGTTTAAAACTTGCTCCCCATCTGCCCAGTTGCTCAATGGATATTGTCAATAGCTTTCTTTGCAATGAACTTTGCTCTCTGAAGACAAAGAGAACGCATTGTTTTTGAATGACACAAGATATTCAGCAGAAGATGGGAAGGCCAATGCTTTTATCTTTTTGTGATTTTTGTTGTTATTCTTAACAAATCTGCTCTATAATGGTAATACTATGGCTCTGGTGACGGTGACGCAAATATGTTCTTGTCTTCCTGTAAAAGGGCTGGGCACATCACAGGTAGACTGTGAGGTCAGATTTCAATGCCTGAGTGGCTCTCCTTACTCAGTGGGAAGCACTCACCACTGAAGGCACTTTGGCTGTAGGGTCACAGGTGCATTCCACTGGATGACTGTGAATGACCTGTTCATAATGAGCTCAGCAGTAGCATGGGAAGGTCACCATGGACTCCTCTCCCCCAGGGGTAGCAAGCAATCTGTCCCTGACTTGAGATAATGTTTCTATTAATACTAGCTAGTCTTCCATTTTTGCTTGACATTTTAAAGAAGGAAGGAAGGAAGGAGAAAAGGAAGAAAGGGAGAGAAGGAAGGGAGGGAGAGAGGGAAGAAAGCAAAATGACTGAAGTGGATTTAATTCACTCCACAGAACATTCTAGCAGTCCTGGAATGAAAGGATTATTTGGGGATACTTAGTGTTGATCTTGGATTCTAAGAATGAGGAGAGACCTAAATTGAAATTGTTTTGGGGTGCAGCCAGTTTCATTTGGGAAAATAAAAATGAAAGGTGTTTTGTGTGAGGAAGCTTTTCCCAGGATCACTTGTGTTTGAGGCACATGTTACATGGCCTTAGGGTGTACTGCTAACATGAAACACAATGTGAATGGTGCTTTGGGAATTGTATAAACTCATCGGCCTGTCCAGTTTCTTAAATGGTGAGATAACATGATTCTACTTTTTAATTTTAAATAAACACACACATGTCAAGTTGAATGACTGGGTCTAATACTCTTAGCACTACCAAGAAAGCATTGTTAGTCATTATGAACACTTTAGAGTTATTCTACCAAAGTCAACACTGCCTGCTTTGCTTTTACCTCAATCTCAATACTTATTCTCTGTGCCTCTTTTTCCTTAGTTATAATGTGTGAAAATAGGATGTTTGAGAATTAAATCAGATAATTAAAAAAAAGTAGACACAGCCAAAGCCTCAGAACATTGTTAAATCTTACTGTTAAAGAAGACAGTCTAACAATGCTGGATAGAGGACTCAGTGATTTAAGAGACTCTTTTGCTCTTCCAGAAGACCTGAGTTAGGCCAACATGTCAGCTTACAACCACCTACAACTCCAGTTCCAGTGAATTTGATGGCCTCTTCCAGCTTCCTTGAGCAATGAGCTCTCTCTCTCTCTCTCTCTCTCTCTCTCTCTCTCTCTCTCTCTCTCTAACACACACACACACACACACACACACACACACACAAGCTAATAAGAAAATAAATCTTCAATAAAATAAAATAAAATGAATAAGACAAGGCCTTCTTTTGGTTCAATCATCAGACTTCTGAAGTAAATAAAATCAATAACTACTACTATAGTGTGATAATTCTGCCTTAGAAAATAACACTGTTCTCAAAGAAACTTTTTCTGTATATCTCTAAGACTGAGGACCAGGGGCAGTTTAGAGACAAATTAAAAGTGGGATCTGGGACTTTCATTAAGAGTTTCAAAGAATTTGCTTGAGGGGTTACATCTACTAGCTATTTTCTGATTTTGATATCACTGAAGGCTACTCAAGGAACCCAGGACATTTTGGATATTGGTAGACAATAACAAACATTGATTTTTTTTTAAAAAAAAAAAGGTTAATCAAAAACTACAAAATTCAAAATAGTCCTTTTCTATTTATCTTACTTTCGGATGACACTAAATGTCTAACAAAGAGGCACAAATTATTGTGAAGATTTTCACTTGGTTATCATAATTCACCAAGAACCACTCTGCAAGACAATTAGCCAACTCGTATTTCTACAACTGAATGACAAATGTATCTAATAACCTTTAGTTTTACTTTGACAAAAGATTGTGTGTAGCCAAGCTTCTCACCCTAATCTAGAGATACAGGGAAAACACAAGGGAATGCTCAGTAAATGGAAGCTCTACGGGATCTTGACTAAGAGTCATGTGTTGTTGGCCCATGGCAAACTGTGACGTCAGAGGCATGACCTTCTTTATCAAGAACTGCCTAGAGAGGCATAGACATGTCCTCATTTAATCTCCCAACCCCCATCACCCTAATTCTAAGCTATCTAGGCATCTCCCATGGCCCTCCCTGGATACTGGGTAACACATCACCATGTGTGTGAACTATGAATTAGGAAGTTCCAGGGCATTGGATAGAAGATTAAGAGCCATTTGACGAAGGTTTCATTTTCAGATAACCTTCTTGAGGTGTCTCAGCTTGTATCTGTCAATCAAAAATTTTGCAAACATCATGTGGTATCTTTGATAACTGTTACAATGGAAGTGCCTTTGGAACATTCATTTTTCCTTTATTCCCTCCTTTCTCTATCTCAGAAGTAATGCCAGTTCTATGAGGGATGGGGCAGACAGAGCATGTATGTGGAGAACCCAAAAAGGTTCAGAATGACAAGAGACACTGATTCACTTTTGTCCCTAGTGTCCGAATGATCAGGCCTGATGGCACTGGGACACGCTGACAATGCAAAGGCCCATTGAGGCAGCTAATATTCAGACTATCTTTCTTCTAGCTGTAACAGACCAACATGGCCAACTTTTCCCATTTGGGAAGCAATGGGGAGATTTTTTTGTTTGGAGTGGTGGTTTAATTTAAAATTCCAAAAATACTGTTTGACAGATTCTGTGAAAGCCAAAGAAAATAATTTGGGGTTGGGGTGTCTTTTTAAATCATTGTCTTAAATATGGATGACTATTTTATTAATCTGTAAGAAATTCATTTGTGGGGAGTGGCCAATGCATCAGTGAGATCATGTTTATCTACTCTTTTAACGTTTTGTGTTTTAATGGTAGATATAATAAAAAGCAATGATGTAGCAGAGTGGGATTAATTTGTAATTGTTAACATTTCATCCTTTCCAGGAGAAAATTTTGGAGTTAGAGGACAAACTTGGACAGAATCGGTGCCTATTCCCAGTGACTGGATTTTGATTTTAAAAATCCCTTATTGCTGCTATCTCACTAATCATTAGCCAAAAGTCTGAATAACTAGTTGAATAATCCATTTGGTTGGGTTTTACTAGATGAGGCAGAAGGAGAAACATTTATTGAACACCTCCTACCCATTTGGCATGTTACTTGAAGTTTCTTCCTTTGGGAGGTATTTAGGACTATTCCTGATTTTATGGTTTCAAAATGATGTTTGAAGAGGTCATGCTTAACTCTTGGAGACTATGCTCTCTCACAACATAAGGAATATACTAATGTTACCAAATATTAACTCGGGCGCTCTTACTAGTAGTGATCACACACAAACACACACACACACACACACACACACACACACACACACACACACACACAGCATTTTCCAATAAGATTAAATTTACTATTGTAGGTGAGATCAGCTATCATATGGCAATTCCAAGAAAACAATTCAGGGTTGATAACAGGAGTCTTTCGGTCTTCATGGAGTACCTGTGTAGTAGCTAGATTAGTATCTCATTTTCCTATATTCTCCCTAAAGTCCAACACAGGGCTGCATGTGATTAGACGTAATTGGGTGGCTTAATCCTTCAGGCCTTTTCTAAATGCACCAGGGGAATCTGATAAGATTGGAGTGTGGGAAACAACAGACTGAATGCTTATGGGTCATTATGGCTAGTACAAACAGAAAAGAAAGTATTTACTTTAGGGAATTTATACTAAACAATGCAAGAGGGAGCCTATAACACCCATGTAGTTGAGTATTGTAAAAAATTATTTATATAAACCTTTCTGGACTTGTTTGGGGAGGTTGGTTCAGTGGTAAAGCATATGCAAAATATGCACAAGTCCCTTGGTTTAATCAATTTCTATAACTACAGCAGCTCCATAGCCAAAAAGAAAAAAAATAAATTAAAAAAATCTAAATAAACAAAACAAGGAAAAAGAAAAATACTAAATATCAGATAAGAGGTATACAAGTATAATGATTTCAATTTCTGTATTATGAGTATGTGTCATTTTGGTTTTATGGGGCTCTGGCAGACAAATGGAAAACTGCTGATTTAGAATCAGTGTGCTCAAAAAATAAAATTTAAAAATGACATGTTTCGTTGTATGTCTATGGTCACCAGAACCAAATCCTTTTAAAATATTTCAGCTAAAATATCTCAGCCTTAGGATATGAAGTGCATTTTTTTTAATGTTCTAGTGATCATTGAGGTGGTGATTATGTTGTAGAGGAAGATACTGAAGCTGTACAGTTGTACTAGGGGTTTGAACTGAGGACAGGAAGACACAAAAGATTCAGACAAATTCATTTGATTTCTTTGGGCTTGTGGGAAGCTTGTATCCCCTGTAACTGAATATAGCCTAGTATGTTTGTAGATGACAACATCACTGACCAGTGACAAAAGGTTGGCATAGAGCTTGGGCTTATGTTTGTTGTCTTCTTTGTGTATAAAGTGTACTCAGATGGGTACAAGTCAGGAAAACATCTTGGTCCACATGGAAGTGAGTGAGGCTATGCTAGGTGACATGTTAAAGCAGCCTGTGACCCCAACAATGTCCCACAGTGAACTCTAGATGTGATTGCTGTTAGTTCCACTTGTGGAGGGAAGAAAAAAACATTGTCACATTCAGGTGATGACTGCTGTAAACCTGGCACTAAGCCAAAATGAGGCAAATATACTATTATAAGCACATGATGCCTGCTTTCTTTAACTGCATAAACATTTCTGATATACATGCTTAGGAGGGAGAAAATCCATTCTTAGATACTTTTTTTTGTCTCAGCTCATGCCAGATTCAAGACCTGCTTTCCTGCCTTGGTGCAGTATTTCCAAGTCTATGTTGGATGCTAGACCGTGGTCACTGTGTAGTAAGGTTGTGCCCTTACTACAAAGGCATGCATCACTTCCCTCAGCTGTCATGCTGATAATTTGAAATATAATAGCTGGTGACATTCTCATCTCCATACTGGCTGCTTCTAGACAGCGGTACACAGCTGAGCCTAAGATGATGTTTCTGATATTGCCTCTGTGTTTGGGATACCCCTGCCCTGAGCTTGGTGGCACTTACGGTAAAGAAAGGAGACATCCTGTCAAGGAAGGGGTTTAGAAGGACCTTATAGAGTATCTTCTTGAACACCCTCAGTAGATAAGGCCAACAATGAACACACACAATCGGTATCTGCCTTCTTCAGTTTGTAGGCGGGAGGCTAGATGATTCTTTTCAACCCATTATCAAAATCAATTAGCACACTGCTGGACTTAGTCATTCTAGGCAGGGACTAGAAGGCTTCCTCCACAGCCTTTTCTATTAGAACATATATTTGAGGCCTATACTATTTTATATTTCTACTTAGTCATGACATTGAAGTGTTCTAACAAATGGCTATAACCCCAACAGGCAAATGGCTGCATCAGCTTTTATTTGCAAAAAAATAATTTGGAACATCTCTGGCCCTTGTGTGAGACCCAAGTTTCCAGACACAGGAGGTGAGCTTGCAGGAAGACTACACAAAGGCATCCATGGAGATGCTGGGAGACAAGGGCAGACAGCACATTGCTGGAAGGAAATGAAAAACTCCAAAGCTGCCCAAAGCATTTCCCTTCATTTTTTCCACACAGGTCCTCTGAGGGCAAGATGCTGAATATTTTCAGATCTAGAAGCAGGCTGGGCTATGATTAACTGTTCATCCTACCTTTAAATCGTTACAGGCCCTTTGTCCTAACAGTTGACTCAGTACTCCTTAGAAGACATACATGCCTGTGCTGTCTGATCTCAATGTCTTGAAAGTCAGGAAGATGAAACAATGTTCAGAATCTTGCTTGTCACCAATCTTACTTCATTTAAAGGGCAAGTCTTCTAAGTGCAGATACACAGTAAATATATGAAAACTGGCCTATATCTTTAGCCATTGGGGAAATGCTAATCAAAACTATGCTGACATCCATCCTCACTCTAGTTAGTATCTATCAACAAGACAAAGGACAGCATCTAGCAAGGATGCTTGGAAAAGGAATCTTTGTACATTGCTGATAGGAATGCAAATTGGTACAGCCACATGAAAGTCAGAATTGAGGCTTCTCAAAAAATTAATGCCAGAACTATCATATGATTTAGTTGTCTGAGCCCTTGGTGTACACCTGAATGATTATAAGTCAGAATGATACAAATAATCCACTTACATCCATGTTTACCCCACGATGATTCCTAATAGACAAGATATAAAGCCACCCTAGATGTCCTTAAACAGACTAGAGATAAAGGAAATGTGTGATATGAGCAACAATGTTGCTTTGTTCAGGCAAAATTGAAATATAATCATGGTCATTTTCAGGAAAATGAATAAAGCTGAAGATTGTTGTGCTAAGTGAGATACAAGCTATACTCAGGGGGGTGGGAATCACGTTTTCTTTTATATCCACAATGTGGATTTTAGAAAAAGACCAGAAAATAGGAAGGTGGATATCAAACAAGACCCAGTGGGAAACAGGCAAAGGAGAGAGGCAGTGAGGAATATGTACACAGCGTACATATTCCTTGATATGAAAATGTCAAGAGGGGCTTTAAAAGACAATGATTTCTATACACAACTAGCCAGAGTTTTGTGGAATGGCAGAGTAAGACATGGATTTCCTAATAAACCGCTGCTCAATATCTTGAAAAGGCACTTTTACAATTATAATATTGTTTATTAATAAATCTAGTGAATTGTTTCAAACCAGTCTTTTCTATAGTGTTAGAGGACATTCGAGATTAAAATAATATTAACACTTACACAGTCATCCACTAGATGCTGTGTATGTTACCTACTTTTACATATGAGAATAATGAGGTAGAAAACAATGAAATCATACAACATGCTGAGAGACAGGTATTTTTCCAGTTAGGAGGATAAGAAACTCCTTGGGGTGGTATGTAGTAATTAATTAAAATTAAAAGGCTTTACGTATTCACTTTGATTTGTTTATAAAGGCATAGATGTTTCTTATCTACTACTGTAATATATAATATAGAGTAAGAATGAAGTTGTTACAAATATATCAAGGAAATGATTGAAGAAGATAATAAAATGGTTCTGAAAGGAGAAAGAAAACTTTTTCTCATGTCCAAGGTTTACAAACTATAATGTACAGATATGGAATAGTGTATAAAAGACTGTGGAAGATAGGAAGCAAAACCGTGTTAATGAGGTAGAAATAGAAGCAAAGTGATTTTGTTTTTATTCATTCTTTCATAATTTATAAAGGCATTTTATAATTAACAATGAAACAAATAACTATCTACACTCAACATTTTTCATTTGCAATGTTTGCTGATGTCATACATTTTCACTTAATCTACATGCAAACATTTTTTCTAATTATTTATTTTGTAATAAAACACTTGAGAAATGCTTCTCCCTGTGTCTTGAAAAGACAATTTAAAAAACAGCTTTTATGTCATCTTAGACAATGATTCATTAAGATAACATACACAGGCAGAAGAATAGGTTAGGAAATATGAAAAATATTTATTTTGAATCCCAATCTCCTGTTTCCCAAGCGTTTCCAATGTAAAGGCGGACAAGTTGTTCTGCACAGGGACATTGGGTTAATGTCACTGTCTCTGTCATTTCCATATTTATCTTCTTCATTGTTTTAAAGTATATTCTCCTAAGGGAAAATAATCTTTAAAAATTGGGTGGGGTTTGACTCAAAACTCTGAAAATATAAATTCTAACTTTATGTTACATTCAGGAAATATCTACCTCCTGGTGTAATACTTGAGAAGCAATTGGATCCTGTTATGCCTGTAACTTGAGTCTCCTGACCTTTCACGGTGATTTCACCAATTGAAAAGTATCACACACTCACTTGCAGCAAGGAAACAGACACTTGCTCACCGTCTGTAGACTCTGGCTCAGCTGACAGGAATTTTCCATCAATGGTGGGAAAATCATGGAAATAACATAGCTACCCTTGGCTTTGGATTGGTCCTATGGAAAATCCAGATATAATTCTACTTGTATATTTGTGTCTGAGAAATCTCAGATAAATATCTTTAAAAGACATTGCTAGTACCTGTCAGTTGACTTCTAGTTGCTGTATCAGATAGAGTCCATTCTCCGTATTGAATGTGTTTATTTTTTCGGTTGTGAGCCTTAGCCTTGAAGAGCTGAGCCATTTCCCCAGCCTTATGGGTTCTCAATACACAGCACGGTAAACAATTATGCTGGGAGAAGCAGCAAAGTATTCTGTTCTGTCCTAGTTCCTACAAACACTGTGATTAGTTTTTCACGGGCTTTAAATTTTCCATAGAAGACCAGCTCTGGAAATGTATTTTTCCAATGCAGGTGGAGTGGGGGGTGCCTGCTAAAGCCTGTGTCAGATCTACAGGAAATAAGAGACTTCCCAACAAAGGGACGAAAACTCTCCACACCCTTTCTGAAGTAGTGAAGCGAAGCCACTTTCTGAGGGCCAGAGATGTAGCCACCTCATCTGTCCTCCAATAGCACTTCCAATGCAAGCTCGGCCCTGGTCAGATTCCAGCTGCACCTCTCTGAGACTCTGGCCAATATTGTGCTCCTGTGTTCATTTGCAAGGGTCCTAATAGCCAGGTTACCTGCTGTAGATGTGTGTGTGTGTGTGTGTGTGTGTGTGTGTGTGTGTGCATGCATGCACACACACAAACCACATGCAATAATTAGGGATAAGCATAAGAAAACTACTAACCAAATGACCTAAGTAAATTAATACATGTAAAACTCTTAGAGAATTATTTGATTCTTTGTCTAGAACCATCAATATATCAAAAGAAAGATCTTTATAAAATCTAAAGCATTTTTACTTCTAGACTTTATGAATAACAATTTGTATGTGACTGCAAGGTATGATTTATTAGGATTTTTCCAATTGATAAATCTTATTGTAGCAAATAAAATAGACTATAGGTAAATTTCCAATGTTTGTTTCTCCAATGATACATCCCACATTAGATGCAGATATTGATGAAATCTGCAGGTTCTATTCTGACCAATCAACCCAATGAGCACCTTTTTGGGCAGTCATGCCTGTGGAGGCTAACTGAAATTTGGAGCAGGAAGCAATGTTCCTCAGTTGAGACCGTAATGAAGTGCATTGATCACTCTAGTTGGGAACCAAGAGGTTCCCCAAACTCTATATCTCATAGGTCAAATCTGATGTCATCTGTCTACCTTATTGTTATATAACTATTCTATTGGTTAGCAAATGTAACCACCTTTCTATGTTTCAGTTCCTTACTCAATGACACCGGGCCTGACTATATTGCTTTAAAAGTTGACAGAATATGGGCACAAACAACACTGCCTGTTGTAAGTTGTGGACTTTTGAACTATCAAGAGTCTCACCTGCCACTCTAAGTTGCCAACTAATATGCTCAGAGATAGATAGTCAGAGAAAGAAAACTCAAAGGGAAGGGAAAGCATGGCAGTGACCTGTGGTGGGAGATAAAGCTGACGCCTCCCCCGGAGCTAAGAGGAAGAACCAATGTTTGTTATTGCATGCTACTGAAAATTTAAAGTCGCTTCTTATGCAGCATTACTATAGCAATGGCTTTAGAAAACAGACTAGCGTATCTTACAATTAAAGATCAACAGAGGAAACATGTTTAACTGTTTAATTCAGCTAGTTCACTAAGTTTCTATTTTATTTATATTCAAACTCATCCAAGCCACTCATTGTTCCCCAGTTCTGTGTCACAATAACTGACAATGAGACTGTTTTGTTCCCACTTCCAAATCTTTATATGTGAGACTCCAGTAAAATTTGTATTTTTTTCTATTTTATTATAATTTAATTATTTTACATTCAGATGCAGCGTCCTCTCCCATTGTCGTCCATCCTCTCCTCCCACTCTCTCCTCCATCTTCTTCTCCTTTCTCTTGCCCTAAATCCTCTCCTCCTCCCTAATCACTCTCTCAGAAAGGGGCAGCCTCATTGGCTTCAGCAAAGCTTGGCATATCAAGCTGCCATAAGACCAAGTACCTTCCCCTGTATTCAGTCTGGGTAAGGCAATTCAGCATGAGGAATAGGCTCCCAAGGGCCAGTCAAAACCCCAGGGCCAGCCTCTGCTCCCATTGCCAAAACTCTCACATATAGATTAAGCTACACAACTGTCACATATATGCAGAGCTCCTACGTCAGTCCCATGCAGGCTCCCTGGTTCAGACCCTGTGAATTCTCATGAGTCAGACTAGTGGTTTCAGTGGATTTTTCTGTGAAGTTCTGAGCCTCTTGTTACCCACAATCCTTCCTCCCTCTCCCCAGCATGACTCTTCAAGGTCCAGTCTTTGAATCTGCTTCCATCAAAGAGGGCTGTCATCAATCAGATCACAGAGGATGGCCAATTCCGCTAAGCATCCCCGGCTGCCAGGGGTCTTAGCTGAGCCATCCTTGTAGACTTGTAGGAGTTTCCTTTACAAGAGGCTTCTATCTGACTTTACTAAAGACTCCCTTTCCAGCTACCTCAGCACTGCCCACCTCTGACCACCCCCCTCTCCTGATCCTTCAAGTCCTCATGCCTGCCTGCCCCAGATCACCCAGGAGGTCTCCTCTGTTTCCCCTTCCCAGGGGGATCCATGTATCCCCCTTGGGATCTCCTTGTGCCCTAGCCTCTCTGGGTCTGTAGATTGTAGCCTGGTTATCCTTTACATTATATCTAAAATCCACTTATGAGTGAATTACACACCATGTTTGTCTTTCTGGGTCTGGATTATCTCACTTAGGATGATTCTTTTTTCCTAACATTTGTAATTTTAATGAAGAACTTTAGATTCCTCTGCCTTTTCCCTTTCTCATAGGTACCCTTCATTTCTTAAATATCCCTGTGACTCTCTTGTTTTAATCATATCTTTTGTAGTAAATTCCTGTGTATCTGGTACTGCCCCTTTATCACTTACTATTTATTACATCAACAAGCATAGAAATGTGCTACCAGAAGCAAGCTATCTATTGTGGGACTATGCTCGTGGGACTTCTGGCAACAGCTATCGACCTCAACTCCAGACAGAATAGACCCCTTACATACATAGACCTATGTTGTACAGTTCAAATCTATCCATCTATAGACTGCTCATTATTTGGATAACCTACCTCTAAAAATGCCATCATCGTCTCCCTAGTTGTCTCAGCTAGACTTCTGAGTGCACTGATCCCTCAGTCTCTCCTTTCCGAGTAGCAAGCCCTGTTTACTTGAAACTTTGAAAGCCCTGTAACATCACTCCAGCCTCATGGTCCAGCATGAGACACCTCAGAATTTTATCTAGGTTACAATAACTGATTCTCACATGTTCTCCCTGTCCCCACCTTTCACTATTTGGAGTCCAATTCCCCATGACAGACAAAAATACTTTCGTAAACTACATATCTGATTATGCCATCAAAGGCTTTCTACCTTCTATTGGCTCAAGGACTTAGGAGACCTTTTATGCTCTGCTCTTTGATCCCTTAGCTTTATTTCTGACTAATCTTTTATCTATGACCACTGTACTTTGTTTATTTTTTTAAAGATTTATTTATTTACTATGCATACAATATACAGAAGAGAGTACCAGATCTCATTATAGATGGTTGTGAGGCACCATGTGGTTGCTGGGAATTGAACTCAGGACCTCTGAAAAAATAGTCAGTGCTCTTAACCTCTGAGCTATCTCTTCAGCCCAGACTGTACTTTATAACTTAAGACAAATTCAATTTTCTGTTTCACCTACAGACCATTATGTTGTTTTATTCTCAGTCTATGTGGTACTTCGCTCACCATGATTATTTCCCTGGCTCTCTCCCCTTGTCTTCATAAACCAGGCCAAGTCATACCTTCTGTAGAAGCTGACTCTAACATTCTCCTTTTCTCTTCTTGGGATGTCCTTCTCCCAATATACTGATATTTCCTGTATATATGTGCTTCCCTATAGCACAATGTATGGAGATTATTTTGACTTGTAACTTAGTCTGTATTCCAACCAAGAACACCAGAACCTCAGTGTGATCCACATATGTTTGTGATGATATACATACTGATAGGCCAGCCTCACCACCAACTTCTATGTGGAAAACCCTCACAGCTTATCAAGGAGATATCATCCAATAATAGTGACTTCCTAAGATGTTGGTGAGTATGGAAATTTGAAGGTAACTGACTAGAAAGAGCTGCCCAGAAAAGGTCTCTTTCTATACTACAAGCAAACATGAATAAAACTGTTTTTTGTTTTTTTTTGTTTTGTTTTTTGCTGGCTATAATAATTTGCATGGTGTCTTTTTAAAAAATTTTCTGTTGCTGTGAAGAGATACCATGAAGAAGGCAACTTATTTTAAAAAAGCATTTATTCTGGTAGCTTGCTTATAGTGTTAAAGAGTTAGAACCCATGACATTACTGTGGGGACCATGGTAGCAGACAGGTAGCTCAGTGTTGTAACAGAGCAGTAGTTGACAGCTTACATCTGATCCACAAGCATAAGGCTCACACACACACACACACACACACACACACACACACAGAGTGGTGTGGACTTTTGAAATGTCAAGAGTCCACCCCTACTGACACACCTCCTTCAAGGACATACTTCTAACCCTTCCCAAATAGTTCTACCAGCTTGGGACCAATCATTCAAATATATGAGCTTATGGGGGAAGAAGCATTCTCATTCAAGCCACAATATATGGAATAACTTACCTTGAGATAATGGGGAATAGGTACAAAACTCAGCATCATCATTATGGCTAGCAAAACAGAAAGAGCTCAATCTTCAGCACGTCACTAAGTTGATTGCTAAAGGGTTAAGTCAATGACGTTCTAGTATCCTACCACTTACGGTCACAAACATTTAAGAGTGTGTGTGGGTGGGGGGCTATCATCTAAATTCACTGATATGGATAAGAGCTTAGATTTGGACTTGAAACTGGAAGAGAACTAAAAACTTATCTCAGAAGGCTGACATCCTGGTAAGCAGTAAGAAAGCTTTTATAATGTGTTATCATTTGCAAATCCCAGTCAGTTACAAGGAACAGCAACAGTAGTCTTTGGATATATGATTTGGTACATAGGAATTAAATAGAGAATTAAACAGAAATTATGAGCTCTTGAGAAGGATGGTCCTTCTCTAAACTCAGAGACCACCATGGTCAAAATCAGTGATTTCTGCATACTGCTTTCTGCATTCCTTTCCTTCCTCAGCTCTGATTTTGCTTCAGAAGCTGGAGTTTAACCTGGACAAACCCACCAGTACATCTTTCCTAAACTCCATGCAATAATTCAAGAGAAGGTCAAGATAAGAGCTGAAACAACGCCATTAACTTTTCATGGAACTGAACACTCAATGATGCAGTAGCCTCTCTGCTTCTGTGGAATGATCGGAGATAGGGATGTGAAGAGCAGCTGGATGCAGGGATCATTTATGTACTCTCACTTTCCTGTTTGATGTTAAGTATTTCTCTTAATCACTTAGGGATGACCTAAGGGACAGTCTGTTAAATAATAGAACCTTTTCTGTGTCAGTAGAACCAACTCTTCCTTTTCATAAACAAATGAAAGACATTGGCCCTTGCAATGGCCTTATGGGTAATTATTGCCAAGGCAGAAAATCTGAGTGTAAGCCTCGGGACTCACCTGGTAGAACCAGACAGCTGACTACTGCAAGTTTCCCTTTAATCTCTGTGGCATGCACATGTACACACACAGACCCAAAATCAATATGCAAATACCATAAAACTAAATGAGAAACAATGATATGGAAAATCAAAATGGCTGTTTGTAGGGGGACCGTATTCTGTTCCATTGTAAATAATTGTCCTGCCTACTAGTTTAATAAAAATGCTGATTGGCTGAAGGCAGACAGGAAGTGTGGGTGGGGCTACCAAGCTAAGAAAACTCTGGGGATATCTCAGAATATAGACAGATGCCAGACACAGATGCCTTAGAGTTTCTGGAGCTGCCAAAAGACACAGAGGAAATGCTGCTGAGAAAAGGTATCAAGCCAAATGGCTGAACAAGATGAGTTAGAGTTAGTAAGTTACATGTCTAGGCCCTAGGTCAATCAGCATAAAATTAATATAGGTGTCTGTGTGATTATTTTGGCCTAAGCAGCAGTGAGGCTGACAAGGGTCCAAACCTCTTGGTTAGACAGGAGAGTCTAGGCCAGAAACCTAATAGAACAGCTGTTCAATAATATTTGAAAAGTTGGTTAGTCGTTTATCTTTTGTGCTGCAAGGAAATACACGGGGGGGGGGGAGATCTGCAGGCAAAATAAGATGTTTGTATAGGCAGAAATTATTTACCCTTGTAAGTTTGGTAGAAATTTTGTCTAGAGTCATCTGAACCAAACTTGAAGTTTTGTTTATTCTATAATTAAGGGAGAAGTAAACTAAATTTGTTCTTTTACATTAAAATCAAACTTTAAAAATAAATAATAAAATTCTGAAGATTTAAAGTTTATCTTTTTTTCCACTGTGATTCTAGTACCACACTATCTAACAGACACAGAAAACATTCAGTACTTGAAACACATCTAATTCAAATTAAAATGTGTATAATATACAATCTGATTTTGAAAGAATGGGAAGAGTAGTACATGACAACTAATAATTTCATATTAACTTAAAGTTAGTTAATCGACTTCTATTTGATATTGATATATTTGCTGAAATGCTAATATTTGCTTAAGACTAACTTAAGATCTATTTTAAAAATAAATTTTACATTTTTAAAATGCTTTAATAATATAGCCTATGAAGCAATTTAAAACTGTATAAGGAGTATGCATTGGCATTGGGTAGTACTGAGTTAGATCTTCCACCAGCTTCAATCATGTGATCTGCCTCTCACATGATACTCTGTGCAGTGGATATGACATATGGGTGATCACCAATGTATGCTCTATGATGAAATAAAGCATGTAAGATATCTGCTGTTGGAAAAAGCATGTAACTTTGCTGAGTCTCTGTGGCTTCATCTAAAAACAGAAAATTAAAGAGCAAGATGATTGCCATTTTCCCAGCTTCAATACATTTAATGGCTTTATAACAACCCTAATTTCAAATCCAGGGATACAATGAGAGGCAGTTTATTTCAGATTTCTAAATATTTTTTGATAATCTCTCATACACCAGAATTTGTGGTGACATAATTTTATATCTACACTTCCCCTACTCTATTTATCATTCATTATTCTTTGCAACTCTGAACAGTTAAAGAATGCACACAATACTATTTTGCTCAACTGCTTTCTCACATGTTAACACAGAAAGTAAAATTTAGACATTATGTATATGTGCACACAAAGATCTAGCTCTGAATGAAGTTTTGAAAAGAGAGAGAGAAAACTATAATTTTTAAAGCAAAAAATGCAAAGTCCATGTAAGTGAATAGTCCCTGAGCCCTGCAGCTAAAAATGTTTTACTCTTTGGACAAATAGAAAGTACACTGTTATTCTGTACTAGAGCATTCTGCTTTGTTACTTTTGAGATTTGCCTGGGCCTAGCATGAGCAACACAGCTTCTAGGATTGAGGGGTGTGTGGGGATGAGTGATGTACAATTGCAAATGAGCTACCTGTGTAAGGCAATACCACAGAACAGAAGGGCACTTGGGACTCTGCTGTCAAACGTGCTCAGATTGGCCAGTCTGAGAAATGAGAAATGGAACTGGAATGGCTGGAACCCAGCTGCACATGTTCACTTGAAAAGGCTTTTCTCAGTGCAACACATTCATTTGTTGTTTTGTCTTTCTAATAATTTTACGTATTTCTTCTTAAAATGCTTCTGGATTTTACTGGAGTTCTTTAAGTTATTTCCAATTTTATTTTATATTTTGCAGCAAAGAAATTATAAACCAATCCGATATCCTAGGAAAAGTGGTAAACTTTCCTGTTCTCCAAAAAGCCAGGGAATTTCCAGTTTCTGGATTACTACAAGCTTCTTAAATCTTTATAGCCAGAAGATAAAGCTGTGAGCATTTTCGTGGTTGGTAAGAAGATCAAATGACAAGAAAAACTCATTTTCAACTTATGAATAAACTGCAAATAAAAAAACTATTTCAACTATAATCACCAGAGAAGCCTCTTAGGAACAGAAATCCAGTGAAAACTGAGAAGAAGCATATATAATAAAAATAGTGTATTTGCATTAAAGGTAGCAGTGCCTAGTATACAAAAAGCTGATACATAGCATTTGCTGCACTGGCTGAGACAGACTAGAAGTTCATGCTGAAAAGGTCATTCTTGTGCTATGTGATTTGATGTGTATCATTGTGACTTTAGATGCTTGTTCAGACATTTGTAAAGTGGGGGTAATAATAACACATCACTCATATATTTGTTTTGAGGCCTAAATGGCTTAGCATTTATGTAACATGAGATTGGTCCTGGCACATAGTAGGTATTATGTAATTGCCAAAAACAATAACACACTTTCCCATGTACACATTACAACTTGGAAGTATTATAAGCTCATTTTGGGAGAACAAAGAGAAGTAGTGTGGAATCTGCAATTCACCAAGAGAGGCTAGGTGAAGCAGTATAAGGAATGTGAACTCTACCCTTTGCAGAGAGCTACATTAGGTGGCAAAACAAAGCCCTTCCATGTGGGACCTGAGTACATGCTTGGCTTTCTCTGTTTGTACATTCCTTTCAAGTACTAAAGAATGAAGAAAAGTGTTTGCATTGTATTTCTAAAAATCACTTTCCCAACCATTACCTCATTACAAGTTCAGGGTCACTAAAGGTGGACAGTGAACTTTCATTCATCCTCACAAATCTTTTTGCGGAATCCATTCAATTGCATATTTGTCCTTGAGAAAAATTAATGATCCCATTGCCAGATATTCTTTGGAACATCTTAAGCCTGAGCTTTCTGCTTGAGCCAACTGGGGGGGACTGACTTACGTGCTCCCTAGCACTTGCTACCTCTTTGTGGTGGTAGAAACCATGCCTGGCATGCACAGCTGTTGGTCAATTAGTCACTGACTGACTCATCTTGGATAAGAATGCAAACTTTGGATATTTCACCAATAAAATCTGCCCTTTTGAGATAGAGAAGGAGGCTGGCTAGCTGGAGACTGACTTCTTCCTGATTTCCCAAAGACCACACATCATTGTACCATGCCGTTTGCTGGGGTCAAGAGTGTGCACCTACTGAAAAGCGAGGTCTTGAATTGGTGCTTACCTAATAAGACCCACTCTTACATCAGCACCGATTTAAAGCTAAAAGTTAGGGAGCTAGGGCAATGATGAGAACTTGGTACAAATGTTTTTATAGATCTCTTGCTAGGAAATCTAGCACCAAGCTTTGGAAAGTACCTGTTCATCAGGCCCCAATTAAATATAACCAGGTGGTTTTCCTCAGGAAGAAACTGTCTTCAGACATGATGTCATCTGATCACATTTATCTTGTTTGTATGAATACTAACAAAAATACTTAAATATTTTATGACAATGCAATACATTATACACATGTAAGTTTTTGCAAGTCTAGAGTAATGTTAAAAAGTTATGATTTGTATTTTTATAATAACATGTCAGGTATTTAAATGTCCTCCTGCAAACAAATCTGTATTCACTATTGCACAGAATGAGGTTATTTTTAAAATTGAAATTTTTTTATCATTTGTGTTGTGTTCCTTTCTTCTATAATTTGGACTTGAAAGGCTAAAAGGTAAAGAAGAGGCAGTAAAAAAACATGAAGGCACATCCTCACTGTCAATCTGTAAACATTTATAATAATACCTGAAATACATTAGACATGCAAAAATACTTATGGAATAACTGAATACCCAAGGATTCCAATTGTGTTCTAACCACACTAATAACTCATATTTATACATAGACCAAATGGAATGAAGCATGTTAAAGGTAGCTGATAGATATATAATATATATAATTATAATATAATAATATATAAAAGTACAAAATGTTGTCAGGTATGGTGCTACATGCTTTTAATCCCAGCACTTGGGAGGCAAAGGCAGGCAAACCTCTTGTGAGTTTTTAATTTGCAGGAACATAATGCTAAATTACAATTTTACAAAGTCAAAAAGAATTGACAAATTAAAAAAGCCTTATTATTAACAAGTAAAAGTCATTCTTTAAATAAATCATGCAGCATTCTTTAAAGCTTGGTGATGTTCCATGCAAGCCCTCGGGAAGAGGAAGTCTTCCTTTTAATATAGTCATCACTTTAATTGATGGACAATATAAACAATTCATGGGAGCATGTCAGCCAAGTATTACTCTTGGGAATCAGTGGGACACTTCTGTAATAAGAGATAAAAGCAAGAACATTCTCTTGATTTAAAAGGCCCTCCACTTTCCCCCACTCCTCCAATTCCTCATAAGGTAGCATTTAAGTCTAACTTGGCACAGAAGCAGAATGTACAGCTGAAGTCAACTCCTGCTTCAGAAGTTAAAGCTGATCTGAAGTTACTGTGAGGTGGTTTGCATTGTGTCACTGAGCTGGCCTTTTTCATACCATCTGCACAGCATGCCCTTTAGATGGAGGGTCCTCTGTCTTAATGTTCTCTTTCTTCCTGCTGCTGCACTCAAGTATTATGTGTGAGGAAGAGTCTGGTCTCAGCTACTACCATTCACAGGAACCCAAATAAATATTGAGTTTCTCTCCATGTATTTGCTCTTTGGGTTTTACTCTGAATATACACATAGAAAACAAGAAATATAAATTTATTTTCCACTTCTGGAGAACAATTTTAAGCATTAAACTTCAGAACAATTTTACTCAGCTTTTGTGTGGAGGCTTTTTTTCTCTGTCATTGAATTTGCATGTGTGTACACAGACCATCTACTTCTCTGTTTCCGCTCAACTTGTTGAGTGAAGCAGAATCACGATGCATTCTATTAGAGGCACACTTTTGTATTCATGAATGAATACCTATATGCGGAAGACAGCACCTCCTCCAGGGGATTGCTAGGTGAGCCACACCTATCATCTACTTTGTAAATAGTCCAGATTGCCTAGGTTTCAATCTTGAGAGGTCAGCCTTTACTAATCCACTGTAGAAACTTAAAATGTTACCCTGGACACCTATGTGATGTCGCCAGAAACTGTGTGCCCCCTATTAACCATAGAAGTAAACATACCTGTATGAGTTAGTTTATTATTCTATTAATAATTAAAGTAAAATGACAGTTGATTATGTCATTCTCAGAGGTGTCAGGTCATGTCTATACAGGATAAGACAACAAAGGCTTCTTTTCTCAGGATTTCCAGACTAAAAGTCTGAGATTATGTCTCAGTGGGTGAATTTCTTCTGGAGACCTCTGTAGCCTGTAGATAGTTCCTGTTTCCTTTGACTTTGTGTGACCACACCTGCTTACCCTTCATGTAAATGTGCAGGTAACATACTTGTGGTGAGATTGTATTCTGTTCTGTTGTAAATAATTGTCCTACCTACTGGTTTGATAAGAAAACGCTGATTGGCCAAAGGCAGCAGGAAGTCTAGGCTGGACTATCAGACTAAGAAAATTTTGGGAACATCTCATAGCAGAGAAGAGACGCCACAGGGATACAACAGAGACACAACAAGGAGATGGCAGCAGAGGAAAGAAGCTGAAATGCTGCTCTGAGAAAAGATACCTAGCTGTATGGCAGAATGAGATAAGAAAGATGGGTTAGTTTAAGGGTAAAGAATTAGCATGTTATATGCATAAGCCCTAAGTCAATCAGTGTAAAGCTAACATAAGCCTATGTGTGATTATTTGAGGCTAAGTGGGGATGAGAGTAGGTCAGAACCTCTGGGATAGATGAGAAAGTCTGACCCAGAAATCTTATGAAACATATACTAGTATTATACTGTTTCTGTAAAGATGATAGTCATTGAATCACTGCCTACTTAATGACCTCATATTACATGAACAATAAGAGCAGTACAGACCCATCTTAAGATGCTCCATCCTGAGATACAGTCCAGGTCTGAGATAATAGTATTACAATTTAAACTTATAAATCTTGAAGGGATTCAGTGCAACCTGTAACAGTCATATTTTCTGTGTGCCATATATTTTTAAGCCCAGAATGCTATCACTTCCAGATCAGCTTTGGACTCCTTTTTTCAAAATCCAAAGCAATATTGTCTCTCACAAATCCCTCATTCCAGGTATTATATAATCCAAAGTTACATTTTCAAGTTACTTTTCTTACTATTACTAAAAGGCACAGTCACCTTGTATTGACATTTATAGTTTTCCACAAAGAGAAACACTTCATCCACCAGACATTTTTCTCAGTCAAATCTCAGTTATCCACAGATCATATTCTTTTGGCTCAAAGGAAACGGATGAGGCAAAATCAGCAGTTAGCAGTTCAATACAGCTGAACCATCCCTGAGATGTCTCTGAGAGCATCATTCCTTGTAGATGAACAGCAGTATTTTTCTTTTGTTCCCATGACTTATGAACTATTTTCTACATGTGTCAAAAAGAGAGAAAGTCAATTATAAGCTACAGTAAAGGAAGGGAGCCCATGATAGTATTGCTTGCAAAATATTGTGATTTGCTTCCCACCAATGAAGGTGGCACAGGGTGTGGAGATTCATGTTTTTCTTTTGGACACCCCCAGTGCAGAAGATCCCATAACTCTGACCCACAGTTGGCAATGATCAAGTTCATTTCCGATGGAAACTGAGGAGGCTTGTGGTGCTTCTCTCCAGATCATTAGCAGTGTAATTAAAATCTGCTGTGGCAATCTTGCTCTTTGGGCTTCAAATTTTGTAATTTGTGTAGCCCAAGGCAGGATTCATTTCTTGAAGAGATGTTGGTTTCAGCCCTGCTGAGTTTTAAAGAGTTCTAATAAAACACTCCTTGGGGAGTTTTTCCTTCATCATTTCTTTTTTTTTTTTTTCCGTAAATAACCCTCTGGAATCTATTTCAGGTGATGAAAATTGATTTTTAATTTTAATATCCTAATTATATTTTATACATACATATCTCAAACCCCAAGACAATAATTTGAGTAAGTAAATATGAAATTTTCTGTCTCACAACAAAAGCAACACAATTTTTAAAGGGTGTATGTAAATCTTTAAACCTGGAGATATTATTTATGTTGATCTTACACTAACCTTCCTGAGACAGAATACCACTGCTGCTTGTTTATGTGATAAAGATAACCATGTGTTTCAGGCTAAGGTATTGGACCCTATTTAGGCACAATGTTCATAAAATCTAGAGTGTTACTATGAACTTGATAGAGCAGCATTCTTCTCATAGAAGTCTGAGGACAGCTGGAGGATTAGCAACTCCAATTGGGACTATTCAAATTATAAGAAACAATATGGAGGAATGGATCTAAGAGGCTTTATTTGAAGTTATTTATTTATTTACTTATCAGAAGTTGAATTTGCCTGGAAAGCACATAGATTTCCTGTATGTTGATTTTATGTTTGTGTGTATATTGGGGAAATCAATGCTTCTTGAATGCCTTTTTTTAAACCACATTGTTTTACTTAGCTTTACAGGAAAAATAGAAGTGTATCAAGGCATATAACTAACTAATCAAGGTTTCTCTTATGTTTCCACTCTTGGAACTGAACTCTCCCATTTTATTAGCTAATTAAATTGCTTGTCTATCATTAATAGGGGAGGGAAATTGTCTATCAATTACTCCTTAGAAATAATGATAGAACTTACATAGTTTGACCTGTTGGGATGTCCTTGTACATATTTTTCCAGTTGTTGAAACACTGTTCATTCTGACTTCCACTTGGCTAATTGTTGGTTAGCCTTCACTTTTCAGTCATAATAGTATATTTTCTCAGATGTTTTGATTTTCCATCCACATATTAATTGGACCCTTCATTTGTTGACATCCTGCTTCTCTTTCTGTCTACTTTATTAATTATGCTTTGAATGGCAGGCTGGTGTGTTTGGCATTTGTCTCCTCCACTCTGTGTAAGAAACCTGTCAGCTTCTTCTCTTGGTTCTGTATCCTCAAAGCCCAGCTTCATCTCATCTGGGCAGGGCACAGGTGCTAAAGTAATGCCAATCATGAAAAACTTGGGTTGTCTGTGTGGGCCCAAGGCATGAGAAACAGTTCTGCTGTTCTTCAGACTCTGAGGTATCCATTGGACATATGTGAAGATGAAAGTGTGAGAACCTGGGAAAGAGTGATGGTGACAAAGAATTCCATCTACTTCAGTATTGCCCCAGGTCACGACAAGACTCTACTATGCATTTTCCTGTCCCCACAAGTGGGCAACACTTACTCTTTGCAATGAATTTAACTTCCACATTTACATTGATCATTTTCACTAAAGGAATAAGTAACAAGGTAGATACAAGTGAAATAATGATGATGAATAATGTATACGTATGTGCATACATACATATACCACATATAGATGCATGAAAATTTGCTTCTTTAAAACATCTTCCTAGGGGTGGACTTGTGTCTTGGTTTTTAAAATGTAAGCCTTTCAAGCTTACGAAACTGAGTTTAGAACCCTAGAAGCCAAGTTTAAACAAAAATAAACCTACACACAGTTGCACATTCTTGTAATCTTAACCATGGAAAGGTGGATCCCTGAACTCATGTACCTGAGAGCCTAGCCTATTCAGTAAGTTCCTGGCCAGTAAGTCAAGTCTCTCTCTCTCTCTCTCTCTCTCTCCCCCTCCTCCCTCCCCCCTCTCTCTCTCCTCTCTCCTCTGTCTCAATAACTTTGGAAGGTACCCAAAGAACATCTTAGTTTTTCTTCTGATAGATACATGCGCGCACGCGCACACACACACACACACACACACACACACAAACACATACAACACACACACATCTTTCTTAAATAAATGTGAGAATTTCCTAAACATGGAAACAGAAAAAGTTAGATAGTAACAGTGTTACCTTTATCACAAACTTTCTATACCCCAGTTGTTTCAAAGAAATCAGTTTGCTAGTGAACAGTGGTAGTATTCAGATGAACAATGTAAATAGTCCAAAAAGTTCCATAAATATATCCTAAACCACTTTAAGCCTTTGGGCATAAGTATAGTTTGAAATTTTCCCCATCTTTGTAATTTTGAGAAAATGGTACATATTGAATGTCTGTGGCTATGTCCAGATGATTCCCATTCATAAACAAAGAATACAGAAAATAGCAACTTGCTGAACACCACTAGGAGAACAAATTTGTTCAAGAGGTGACAAGTCCAGTAGAGAAAAGCCAGGGTGGTGCTTTGAGATAATCAATTTTCTTGTATTGCTTTTTGCTATGACGTTCAAGAAAAACTAATTTGATGTCTGAAAGTAGTAGCTTACTGCCTGGAATTGGTACCCACAAGCTTCAAATAAACTCTTCAATGAACTTGAAATTGTCCTTCAAGACAAAAGTATACACTCAGCTCCAAGCCATTAGGGGAGGTCTAATTTCACAGAGCCAGACAGACAAGAAAAGTGATCCTCAGAGGAAATCTTTTGTAGAAACACTCTGCATTATCCTCTTGCCAAGCACCAGTAAGCTCAGAAGACATATTTTTGGACTGTTTTTTAAGTATATTATCATATACTGGGGGGAGAAACACTATTGTTAGTTGTTCAAAGCAGGTGTAGTTAACAAGTCAGATGGTGACCCAGACAACTGTGGATTCAAACCTCAGTTCATTAGCTGCATAACCTTCAGTCAGTTGCTGGTCTACATGACCTCTATTTTCACAGCTGTGGGAAAAAAAATGTCCATGGGGATAATAATGTCACTTCTCAGAACTGTTGGGAAGATTGTGAAAGTTGCTACCAAAAATGCTTGGCCCAAGGCCAGGTCCAGTGCAGGCTTAATCAGACAACACTGCATCCTTTATTTATTTCCAACCTTCCACTCTTATTTCCTCTCTTCATTGTTTAGGGACCAGCATTCATAGGTCATGATTACTCTATATTCTTCCTGCTGAGTTCCCTGGACATGGACATGCTACATGGTCTGGCTGGCTGTCTAAAATAAGACAGCTTATTGGGTTTTTAGTCTGTTTGCTCAATGCTTAGCTCATATTCGATTGCAAATGTTCTAAGGGGGAAAAAAAGCATTAATTTCTGTCTAGTTGCTTATTTATGCTGCTTTTCATTGTGCTGAAGGATCAAATCCAAGACTTTCTGTGAGATCTCTACCAGTGACCCATATTCTCAATGTCCTTTTTATACATTTTTCCAATTTTCCGTGAGTAGATTCTACCAAGGTCAACATGGAAAACAAAATAAGGCCTTGAGGAGCAAAGACGTGTGTGCAGGACATGAGAAAAATGAAAGAGACAGAGAGGTTGCATTAGAACACTGCACTTCCTGCATCAGTCATTCAGAGATGAGCAGCAACAATACATTTGCTACGCTGGTGGTAAATAAAGCTTGTGTGTTTCTTCAATTGCTACCTGTTTACATTTCAATTTTTATTCACAATGCTTTTTAAACACATTTCCAAAGACATTAGCGTAAGTGAAAAGCATTCATAAATTACCATGTCTAATGATGATGGCAGCCAACTCTGCCACTGACAGAGTAACTAGCATTTGCCAGGCTTTACACCAGGCACTTCTTCACACAGCTAATTCCCATAACAGAGCATGACTCCGGCATCATGATTGCTTTTCACAGATAAGGACTCTGAGCCAGAGATGGGGAGAGAGTAAAGAAAGAAGGTAGTAGACTAGGTGAATAACTCATGAGTCACCCTGTTTGAAGGCGAAACCTTCAAGCATTCACTGAACTCAATTAGGATTTACATTTTGTTCTACCACACTGTACAATATCATTGCATAACCTAATGTTTTTATTTTTCTCCAGAGTGAGGCTTGGGGGATTGTGAGAAAACATAAAGAGGTCATAGAATGTAATCTTAAATCCTGAACGACCTGGGAAGCCACACAACTTGGTGAACATTGGAAATCATCAGTCAAGCCATTCAGGGCTTTTTCAAAACGTAGGACTGTGTGGGAGCTAGAGAGAGCCTGTGTTGCTCTTGCGAAGAATGTACACTTTAGTCATGGGTCTCACAGTATCCTGTAACCCAAGTTCAGGGGGATCTGACCCTCTGGCCTTCTCAGGTACCTGAACTTATGTGCATATACCTACTCACACTGAAAACATACACATAATTAAAAATGTAAAATAAATCACTTAAAATGCACAATTATAAACTGTTTTGCTTTAGTACTAGAAAGAGACACTGCAGAGTTAGGGGTTGGAATATTCACATGTTAAAAATTAGTGTGAGAACCACTCATTCTGTGTGTGCTTCCATGGAAATGTTGAAAGCAGTTTTTCAAGAAGTCCTTAATGCCATATTAATGCACACTATACCCCCAACATGTTGCCTTGTTCTGTTATCCCCCCAAAGCATCTTTCATTTGTTTCTCATAGCCAACTTGAAGGGTGACTGGGCAAATGTCTCACTTCGTAGAGAAAATATTGGGATCCAGAGCTCTGTGGGATACTAAGAAATAAATGACAAACTGTCACCAGTCTGCCAACTCCAGCAAATAATGTCACCAAGGCAAATGGGCTTCTGCTTTGTGCAATGGTGTATGACTTTCTTATTTAGGGAAAAAAATCATCTCAATGAACTGAATTTTCATGGTGAACACAGGGGATCATTGACCTCATGCCACAGTTTGGTGTGTCTGAGGAATGACTTCCGTGTGGCATCTGAAAGAGTTGACTGTCTGAAGGGTATCTATGTGGTAGTGCAGACAGACTGAATGCCATTAGCCCTTGAGCTCTTTAGCTCTGAACTCAAACTCTCATGCCACTTCATTCTCTGAGGAAGCCAGAGGGTTGTACTTTATAGCATGGCAGACATGAATAGGTCACCATTAGGACAGAAGTCAGGCAGGTATAGGTAAGCATGTGTCAGGGCTGGGAGAGGTGGGGAGGTGCTTTCTTGCCTCCAGGGAACAGGCCGCTGATGGGTGAGTTTTAAGAAAGCAGTTTCCAACTGAAGAGGTAAGCAAATAACTCTTACAATTATTAGTGAAAGTCTGTTGTAATCTTCCCTGATGGCTAGTTTAGCAAAAAATGATATAATATACTAAGAAATGAATAAATGATATAGACAGAGAAAATATTTTATGAGACCTTTGCACAATATGAAGCCACTGTTAACTTCCTATGTTGTCAACTAACAGTGCCAATGGCTCTGTCTTGCCATTGTCTCTCCAGAGCTTAACTCTTTCCTGAGAACTATAGCTTAAACTATGAGTTCTGCTCTTTATCCCCTGCAAACAGAGTCCTAGGTTATGGTGAACATCAGAATCAGTTTCTTTGCATCCCTCTTTCCACATGCTATAGATAGGAGTGTAATTAAAATATACATCCTGGTATATTTTTTAATTCAAAGTTTAATTGCTTCAATTGAGCTAAAAAGCAAGCTATCTTAATAGAAAATAACATATTTCTCTAAATATTTTGTGTTTTCATGGCTATATTTCTCTAATAATTAATAACATGCAATGAAAGAAGCTAACAGACTATGCCTAGACCAGCCTGGGCTATAGGGAAAGATTGTTTTTGAACAAACAAACAGATGAGAAAAAAAAAAAAAACAGGCATGGTCGTGCATGTTTGCAATCCTGGCACTTGGGATGCTAATGCAGAAGATCCCAAGCACTTCCAAAGAGTGCTTACAGAAGACCAGATATTTCATGTAAAAGAGACTTTAAGAGGCACTCAGTTTGTAAAAATATCTGAACTCCTCCATGCGTTCAACACTTACAGCATTACTTCATGTTCAAGAATGGTGACCAGTGGTTGGTTATCTTTCTAGACAGTACAGGTCTGAATGGGCATCCAGCCTTCTTGCAAGTTTATCTTCTTACACAGCTACAATGTGTTTGTTACATCCGACTCCCAGTAGAGTGAGCCGTTTGCAGTGTGGACATTGGGTGATCTGAAGGCCCATCCAGCATTTAAGTATCTTAAAACCACACTGGAGCTCTGTGTCAGTGGATCAAATTGCCACCTGTCAAGAAGTACCAGAATGTGCCATAGTAACCCAAACCACAATAGCCAAAGTATTATTTTGTAAGTAGAAAAGATAATAATAGTAATTTGAAATAAAAATATTTTCCACAAAGAATATTGAATCATCAATGTGCATGTGATACCTGCCTAGGACTAAACACCTCAGCAAAAGTCAGTAAATATAACTTTTTTCAGGGGGAGGCTACGATACAATCATATAGTCATACACATATGACTTATATGTTTTATATCCAAATGCATATCTTATATGCATATATTTGTATAAATTGCATGAATTTGATCAATTCCAAAGGGTAAGTTCCTTGAGTTGATAGTTATTATAGAGAAGCAGAAAATGAGTCTTGTTCCATAAACAAACTTTTTAGCACTTACCTTAGAATGAAATTTAAAGAAATGGGTCAAGGCTTAGTTGGTAAATGTCTGCTGCCCAAGCATGGGGGTGTGAGTTGAGATCCTCAGCAACAATCTAAAAATAGCTGGGCAAGGTTGTGCATGTCTGTATTCCCAGAGCTGGTGGGATGGGGCAGTGACAGACAGATTTGAATTTGTTAGCTTGTTAAATGAATTGGTGAGCACTGGGTTCAGTGAGAACCATTGTCTCAAAAGACAAAGTAGAAAATAAATAAGTAAAATACTTGATGTAGACCTTTGGCTTCCACATGCATACATGCACACCTACATGTACACATGCACACACACACTACACACACACACAGTATACATAGACACACATACATAAACACACACCCAAAATTATAACCTATTCTTTTGAATAAGGATAATGAACATGAACTGACTGTATTAAAAAAGGATTATGCATCCATCAACTCAAATTATACTCGATATGAAGTGCCTGGATGCACAGGTAACTCCAAAAATGCACTAAAGAAATTTAATAAATGGCATGAAAGTTGTATGTTGTGAGTTGTTGGTTTTGTTTGAGAGGGAGTTTCTCAGTGTTGTTAAGGTTGCCTTGAGTGTCTCAGACTTCAGATGAACACCATATTACTCATCTTGGAGGAACTGTGATGTCACAGTTCAGCCATGAAGCCAAAACACTTAAATTCATCTAAACACTTACTTCTTTGGTAGCAGATTGTTAGGGAATTGGAGTTAGGCACTTAAAAGGCAACTCTCATATTTCTTGTGGCTTCAAAGGCCTATGGGGATTTGTAAAAGTATAAATTTATACTTAGAATGGCATTTCCTTTATTTTATTCTGAGGAACACCCTAGTAAAGGCTTGTCCTCAAGGCTTATCTCTGACAAAAGCCAGAGTCCACAGCACAGGGTCCCTCTTATCTGCACATTTCCCCAGGGCCTTTCTTCTGCAGTGATGTTGATATTTTGTGGTCTAGTAGCTTCTATGAGATGAGAAACACCTTTTTCCTTTGAACTGTCAATAACTAAATATGGACTAACTTCTTTGTGTAATTTTTACTAGGACATTTTCCCCTCTTGTGTATAAATGAAAACTGTGAAACGAACAAAATTATCTCCATATTTGTTTTGCCCATGCTACAGAGTTTAAATTATGAAAAGGGGTGCATTAACCACTTGAGTTCATGAGGTAAATAAGTAGCTAATTTAATATCACACTTCTTTTTTTCTTGGAATTCTAAAATACATGATATAAGGCAGGATCTGGTCTTCATTTTCATGCCCTTTTCTATTTTTTTCAAAATTTCATTTAAATTTGAAAAATATATAAATTTATGTTTATATGAGGTATATTATAGTCTTTTAACACATATGTCTAATTGTGGAGTGGCTAAAGCAATCTGGTTAATATATCCATCAACTCATATATGTATTCTGTGGCTTAAACTCTATATACACTCCCTTAGTGATTTTCAAGGATGCAACATATTGTTATTCACTACAGATTCCATGCTGTACAGCATAACAGATCTTCTAAACCCATGTATATGTGATTCTGGCTCTTTCTCTTACATGAAAGTGAGACCATACATATCTGCTTTCTTTGCTTATGCTTACTAGAATTCATTCATAAGTTCACTACCAGTGGGGCTGGAGAAATGACTGAGCAGTCAAGAGCACTTGGTACTCTTGCAGGAAGACCGGCTCTGCTTCCCAGCCCTTCCAAGGTAGTTCCCAACCATTTGCACTTCGAGCTCCCAAGCACTAGATGCCTCTTTTGGCCTCTTTCAGTACCAGGAGTACAAGTGGTGCACATGCATACATGCCTAAACAAAACACTCACACACATAAAATAAATAAAATTTTAAAGAAGCATTGTGTTAGAACTGTAGTCACTTGTAAAATTTTTCAGTCCTTGATTTAAATGATATGAATCACAGGGCACAGCATAAGTTCTGGAGTTTCATCAGTATAACAGCTTATACAAATTTAATATACATTTGCTGCATAGATAACTGAATCATGTGTAAGTTCATGTGACACTGACAATGAACTAACCTTTGTTTTTTCCTGGACATGATATTGATATCATGATTACCTGTTTGATACCTGGTGAAATATTTAGGTGCTTATCAAATGATCTTATTTTTTAGGCCATGTAAAATTGTCTTTTTTTCCCCCATGATGCTATGGGAGAACAACTGTATAGTTTATATTTGAATTACAAATGAGAAGACTAAGTATCTGAGAAATTAAGTACCTTGTCACAAGGGTGGACATCTGATAAGGTAGCTGATGCTCTTTCACTAAAAACTGGTAGATTTATTATTATGGTGATCAAATGGAGGGGCGAAGAGAATGCATGCTGGTACTTACTTTATAAAGAAAATTTATATTAAAAGAAATTACAATTTGCACGGTCAATTACAGAGTAGTACATAAATGAACTCTCAGATTGAATTTGCGTATTAAAACCATATGCCGTGCAATATGCATAATACCCTCTAGGAAAGATTTTCTGTAGGTCAATAGTTCACTTTCTGTCTACTTCACTATGAGGAGATCTGATCAGTTCTGTAGCAGCTACTATAAATTAAGGGAACTAAGTTAATAAACAGAGCCAAGCTCTCTCCTGCTCAATGACACAGTAATGTGTGAGTGAACATGTTTAAGGGGCCTGCATCACTAAGTGATCCCATTTTTAGCACAAACTCCAGGATATCTCAAGTGGCAGAGGATAACTATCAGAAAGACACCAAATTCTTCTTTTGGCATGCCTGTAGATCTGCTATGTGGACCAGAATTCTTTTAGGCTGTCTTTTAGCTGTTTCTGGGCTCTTCAATAGCTTCAGTCATTCACAGAAAACCACAGTTTATCTGACTAGTCTTTTTGTGGGAAAATGAATATTCCTGATGTCTCATTATGAATTTCTCAAAACAAGACAGCTCATATTCTTCCTCGCCATCCCCTTTTTTGTATGCTTTATGGTTTTGTATGTTTTTTCTCAATATCAATTTCTTAAAATAATTTCTGTACACAGAATGGGAGGGAAACATCAAAAATATGTGGCTCTTTAAACAGTACAAAAATGATTGATTTTAATGGTTAGATATTTTACTAGTATACTACATTATGGTTTTCTCTGCTAATAAGAATTAATGTGCCTTTTGGATTCCACTAAAAAGATGTCAGTTAATTTTAACTAGTTTCACACACACAGGTAGTTATTTGTACCTGATTTGTAAATGTCCTGTATCTGAAAATTTTACCCTGACCTGTGTATCCTAAGTCCTGACCAAGGGCCTAATGATCTTCTTGGAGCTTGTTTAGGACACAGCATCTCAAGTGTTAACTTAGACATACTTAATTAAAGCAATTTAACAAGCTTTCTGGGAGATCCATGCCCATGATCATATTTGAGAAATAGCACCCTTAACCACAGGATTCAGCATTCTTAATAGACTGTCTTGTTCTCCATAGTATCTAGTTCTCCATAGCTCCAGTGCAAGATATCCAATCAAGTACATTAAGTGATTTAAAAGGAAGGAAGGAAACTCCTCCAAAAGTAGAATTACAGCCTGCCCTGACCACGCCTTGCCTTTTTGTTTACTCTGTTTTCTAACGTTTTGATTGGCTATTGGTCACATCACTCATTACAGTCTCAGATTAAGTTTCGCAAGGAGGTCAAAGTCCAGGGTGTCAAGTGGCCTCGTCAGTCATTCTGTGAATACCAGGCTAACTGCTTAGAGAATTACTCTCCTCTTGTCTGTCCTCTTTCTTTCAAACTAAAGTGTTTTGAATCTTGTCATCCCCAGCTCCAGGCAAAGGCAACTGGAATTGGAGAAAAGGATGAGGCAATTCTTTAGTCATTTTGTTAAAGAATTCAGTGTCTGGAACATAACTTAGTCATTAAGCCCTGTGAGGTTGTTGAAACAGCCCGGTCCAGCAACTCTTGCACTTAGGCGTCTGAGGCAGGGGAGCACATAGTGAGAACCTATCCCATAGTAAACAAGTACACAAATAAATAAAATCAGTTCTATGGATTTTTAATTTGCTACATCACTGTTGTCACTGAAAAAAACTATTAGCTGTTGAGAACACTATTTGCAAAATACTGGAAACAAGCTGAGTGACCAGAAGCAATTAATGGGCTGCAGAACTAAAACCAGAAAATTAGATAAGGAATGTTGATCCTGAAGAAGACCTTTTTGGAAAAATCTCATTTCTGAACAATTTGAATGAATAAATCAAGTTCTGTAACACCACTCAGATCTCGTCCCAAGGTATAAATTAAGAGATAATATAATGAATTATTAACTAATTGCTAATTTGCTCCTCCTGTAGAAATCACATACTAAAAAAAATATTTTGAATAATCAGTAATATATGTTACTTTATGTGATAAAACCTCTAGAATACACTTATGCTGCCTTGATGTTCCTATTTATTCCTCAATATACCATGAATCAGAGAGTTATAGGGCTATGTTTAATATTGTTGGCATGAGATCTTTCTATGTGGCTAAGAGTTGGCTTGGAGTCTCTATCAACTTTATTGTTTCTACCAACAAGAGCTAGAATTACAGGTGTACATCACCACACTTAGCTAGAATTAGGGCTAGACTTGGAAAGCTTCAAGAAATAGGAGCCAGAGTAACAAATCCATGCTACATTTAGACATCTGCAGACATCACTCAGAAACTAATGATCACATTTGGTATTGTATAAGCTGAGCCTATGTCAACATTGATAATTCCAGAATCCAGACTGGGATTATTGCTGGGGTCATGATGAACCGTAGAGGAAATGACATAGAAAAGAGGATGTTGTAGCAACAAAACCTTGACATTGAAAAATGATAATGACAATAACAATAAAGAAAAGGTAAGGACTATAAAGAAAAAAGCTGCTTTGCATACATGGATAAAAACATTTCTAAAAGTAACACACATAGATAGTATGACACATTAATCGTATTTGCTGATGCATCAAAATGGGTTGAGGTAGTTTAGGTCAAGTCTAAAACAGCTTTTTCAAGATGAAAGTAAAATCTTTACTTGGTTATAGGATATTACAGCTAGAACTTAAAAGTTGGAGATGAAAATTATAAAAATAAAATAATTTTATTATCCTTGCCAATTATGATTATTGCTGGATTAGTAAATAATGCTGGATACCACATAAAAAGATTATTATATACTGAAATTGAGTGTGCAGGTTAGCTTTAGGCAACCTGACATAGTATAGAATCACTACAGAAGAGAGTCTCAAGGAGAGACTGTCTAAATCAGGTTGGCCAGTAGGTCTGAATGGTGGGAATTGCCATGATTACACTGATGGACAAGAGAAAACCCTGCCTACTGTAGGTGACACCGTTCTCCAGGCTTGGGACCTTGGGAATCTTGGATAAATATGGAAAGAACTTGAGCATGTGTAGGCAAGCATGTATTTATTCTCCTTGTTCTTGGATGTGATGTAATGAGCAGCTTGAGCGCCTGCCTTGACCTCTCACACTGATGGACCACGGACTGCAATTATAAGCCAAAATAAACCCTTTCTCCCTTAGGTTACTTTTTTGTCAGAGCAAATGATTATAACAACAGAAATGAGCATGGGCCAAATTCTATTTTTGTATATCCGACAAAGCCTTTTCAATAGAGTCATTTTTAGTCAATAGTGTACTATTCATTATTAGGAGACATAAACTATAAATGGATCACTGTTACCCATGCTGTTCCTGGACAAATATCAGAACACTTAGCTCAGTAAATGAAAAACAATAGCTTCATTCATCAAAATGCTCACATTGACAATGAAAAGTCACATTGCCTAAACTTTGTTGAGTGTGTAGAAAACCAAAATACTACTTTGGGGACTCTAAAAAATAGTTGTAGTACTGCTTTTCACTGTCAAGAAACACACATAAGACCTACAACTGAGAAACTGTACCCTCCAGGATATATTCTATATTTGTGTATGTACATAAACTGCCTGTGCATCTGTTCTAAGTTATTTGGGCAGGTCCGGTCATGATGGATTCAAACTGGAATGCACAAATATTTATCCATAATAGGATGGATAGGCAAATTGCTTTTAGCCATTTTTATGGAATACCATTACACTTTGAGTCTACAACCATGAAAAGCAAGGTGGAAGAAAGTAAAATGGACAAGAAAAAGTCCAAACCCTCAAAGTTTGTTGTGGTTGTATAATTGCATTCATGCAGAATTTATTTATTTAGAGAACATGTATGTATAAATCGAGGTGGGAGACATTAGACACTTTCTCAATCACTTTTTCATCTTATTTTTGAGACAGGGTCTCTCACTGAATCTGGACCTCTCAGTTTTGCCTAAACTGGCTGGCTAGTGAGCTTCAGGGATTTCATGTATCCATTCACCATGTACCCTCTGGTGTTTAGGCTACAAGGGAGCACAATCATGCCCAGTGTTGTACATGGCTGCTTGGGATTGACACTCGGGTCCTCACACTTTCCCATTATGCTCTGAACCATGTCACCAGGCTTCATGTACTGATGTTCAAAAGCACTCATCATGTACTGATGTTATTAGAAGTCAAGGTAGTGGTTATCTTGGTGACAAGAGCAGGTCCTGAGAGAGCATCCTTGGGAGCCATATTATTTGGTCTAGATTAGGGTGTTGTGCTATGAATGTGAATGAACAAAGACTTGTGTTTCTCTCAATGGTGGCACAGTCCGGTCTTATATTAAATAATCTCACAGAAAGTAAAAGGTCACAAAACTTAGCAGGCAAAATAGTTTATGAAAAGAAAAAGCAGAATGAATATAAACATTAAACTATTGAGAACCCTTCTTTCTAAGCCAGTCGTTTTCCCCATTCTTTTCTCAGTGTTTTTTCAAGGCACATCTCCCTGATGTCCGTGTTGTTTCAGTTTATACAGATTTGCTTCGGCAAGAGAAACTGTGTTTCTTTTCTGCATGCATGTCAGAAATCAGCACATAACCCAGTAGCCACACAAAGTTTCCTTGTCCTCTTCATAAGTGAAGCCAAAGGACACAAATAATTTCATCAGAGTTAGGGTCCCTGACAATCTCTCTACTTTTGGTCAAGGCATCTTGAATATATTAACAAGGAATGAAGAAGCCAAGTTAAAATGGAGAATATCTCATCATCTTCTAAGGACTGTCAGTCAGACATGAGACAAGGTTCTGAGTGTGAGTAAGGAGATATGTCTATCCCTTAGTGCAGAGAGAAGAATCTTCTTGCAAACGGTCAGCAAGAACTTTGTGTCAGCTCTACCCATCAATGTTTTTGTTATGTTTTTCTTTCTCTTAAAGTGACCACCCTTTCACTAGAGAATGCACTTACATCATCAAATTAATGTGACTGTTCAACAGGACATAAATCTTTCCTTTGGATGAAAACATGGATCAGATTCAGTTAATTTTTCATTGTCTTTCTAAACAATACTATTATGCAAAGAGAAAAAAACTGCCCCAAACCAAGAATATTTTGTAGACTTAAGCCTCTCCTCTCAGTCAATCTATTTTGCTTCCCTACATAAACAAACCACAGCAGAGCATTCTTTAAGCATAGCGATGTTCAGTGGATAATCCACAAATCAATTAAAGACAAGTTAACTGCCAACAAGGATTAAGTGACAAGCCTTAAGAGGATAATATTTACAGGCTTCATGCTGAAAATGTATGTGTTAGAGAAGTTTGCTCTGGCCAGCTTCCCTCTTAATGCAAGACTTAAAACTTGTATGATTACTTTTTTTTCTTGATGCAAAGACTTACTACATAGTTCTGTAGATGAGGGTATAATTTAGAGAGATCTGCCTGCCTCTGCCTCCCAAATGCTGGGATTAAAGGTACACAAGGCCATGCCTAACTTGTGTGATTACTCTGCAAAATAGAAAACTCATTACTTCATTGACCTTACATTCTGACATCTAAGTTTTGCAGAAACAAAAATATGCAGAAAGTCCTCGTAAGCTCCAAATTCTAATGCTATGGGCTCTGCTGCTGCTGTTAAAATTTAACGGCCAAGGTTTTTTTTAATTTAGCATTTCCACATGTAAACCTTTCACAAGATTACAAGAAGTAAAGTAGCAAAAAGCATATATCCCTCTTCCCATCGTCTCTTTTCTTTGTTCTTCTCCTTTCTCTCCCTCCTTGTGTTTTCATGGGGAGGGAAAAGCAAAGGCATGTTCACTCACGCGGTTGCAGTCTGATCTGGTTAAAACCAAAAATCAGTAACAAGATTGGTTTCTATGTGGTTCGACTGTCATGGTATGCTTTTCTTTTTTGTTTAACTGTCTATAGCTCTGGCTGGCCTGGAACTGATTCTGTAGACCAGGCTGGCCTTGAACACACAGAGATCTGCCTGCCTCTGCTGGGTTAAAGGTGTATGTCTCCTCCATCAGGCTGTCATGGGGCACTTAATTCTGAGTCACAGGATAGATGCCAAGAACTGCAAATGTATTCATGGATGTATGGAATGGATATTCTGATTTATAGTTAAATAATCATTTTCTTGACAAAGGCTTTACTGACTTTCCGAAGCAAATTTTTTTATTTGAATTTTCTTTCTTTCTTTCTTGTTAATATATTTGTTTTCTATAGAGACTTCATTCATTTTAACCCCTTACTATACCACTAATATAAAGTGGATGTTTTCAAGGGTTAATTATATATCAGTCATAAAGGTGTACTGAAGTGCTCTGTCACAGTTCCAAGACCCACTAAATTTTAGGAATATTTATAAGTTTGTATATTCAGAAACTATTAAAAGTTACAAAAAGTGGCTGGGTTGGGCACTGTTGGTGCACACCTTTAATGCCAGCACTCAGGAGGCAGAGGCAAGTGGCTCTCTATGAGTTCAAGGCCAGCCTGGTCTTTAGAGCAAGTTCCAGAACAGCTAGGGAATCTCAGAGAAACAATGTGTCAAAAAACAAAATAAAAGCAAGCAAGCAAACAAAAAACCCTCAGAATGTTAAAATTCAAATACAGTATACTAAAGTGGCACTATTTAATTCAACAATCACTACTTCTAAATAATTGGGCTACACGGCACTATCATGGGATCCCCAAGTATCTGTCCTGGGTGTCTGACTGAAGGCATTAAATTAGATAGCTTCTGAGTTGAATGGTGACACACAGGACAAAGATTTTTATAGGACACAGCCTACATGTTCTTAATCTACCCAAGAGACAGTCGGGTCCCATCAGTACTAACCCTTTTCTCTACCCTGAAGGCAACAAAGAGAATCACAAAGTCTCATGCTTAGCAGAAGGCTGAAAATATTTTCTAACAGTTTTTATTAATTCCATGGGTATACCAAACTTGACTGTGTGCCAAAAGGCCTCCCAGGGAGTAGAATACACAAGAGGAATAAACAAGAAAAAAGTCATTGGCATGCAGACTTAGGTCCTAGAATTAATAATAGCTAGTGGTTACCTTAGTGCTGTTTATGTATGAGGGACGTTACACAGCCAGCCAGTCCACACTACACTGTTTTAAAGATGAGGAAACCAAGTCGCTGGGAATTAAGCAATTTTTCTAATGTTAAATAGCTGTCTGTAAGTAATGATGTGGAAATTTGAACTTCAGTGTCACGGCTTTAGCGCCAGCCAACTCCCTTTGACTTCCAAGGTAAACTTGTGTGCATGTGCAAAGTGCCTGTAAGGACACTGTCTGTAAGTAAACTGTGTTATACGATTCTGGGACCAGAAGTGGTCTCACTAATGGCAACTAGTCTCTAAATATATTTGAGAAGGGACATCACAAAATTCATGAAGTGACAAGGGGAGTGTAGAAAATGCTATAAAAGAGGTGGCAGAAAGGCCTGTCTTTGCGCACATATTTTCACTTAATCTGCACAATGACCTTATAAAGTAGGTGTTTTCATTTTCCATTTATAGACATGGCACTGGTTTCTGGAGGCAAGCAGAACTGCCTAACTGAGAAATCAACAGAGATGGCATTTAAGCTTGGTGTGTGGCTCAAAAGCCAAAGTCACCTAGTCTGTGCTATGCCTTGTCATAATGTTAATGACTAATAATATCAACATTTTTATTAGGTATAAATGTTACCCAGGGATGATTGATTTTTTTCATTGTCAGCTTAGTAAATATTACTCCCAATTTAAGGTACAACAAAAAGAGACTTGTTTAATAATCAGCATAATGCTAGTTGGATGAATATGTATGCCGTAGGATGATGTCGGCCTCTGTGAGTCTTCTGGTCTTTGAGCAGCTGGCCAAGAAACATTTTTGCAACAAAATTTTACAACATGACTAGTGGTTTTTTGGTTTTTGTTTTTTTTTTTAATTAATTAATTAATTAATTAATTTATTTATTTATTTATTTATTTTTGTTGTTGTTAGATGAAAAAGTCTGATAGAAGCCCAAGAAGGGAAGAAAAATAAAAACCCCCAGGGAGAAAAGGGATCAGATAAAATCAGTGTCAGTCCCTCCCTCCTTCCCTCCCTCCCTTCCTCCCTTCCTCCCTCCCTCCCTCCTGCCCTCCTGCTCTCCTTTCTTCTCAGGTATAGGAAGGCCTGCCAGAGCTTAGCCTTAGGCAAGCTTTTATATACTATCTAGCTTCATTTATAAAACTGAGGTGCTGCTGAATCCATTGCCTGAGGGTCTTTTGTAGGACTACATGTATGTACATGTATGAGATAGTGTACATCTTTAGGAACAGGTTAAGCACCTACTATATAAAGTGAACCCTTTCTTATTTTGTACCCCCAGGACAGGATCTCTATGTAGCTTTTGCTATCCTGGAACAAGCTCAGTAGACCATGCTGGCTGCAACCTCACAGATCCACCTGCCTCTGTTTCCTGGAGTACTGGAATTAAAGTTCTGTATCACCATACTTTTCTTAGCTCTTATTCTTCTTGATCCTGACTTCCTGGCTTTCTATTCACGGTTCTTGGCTTCCAAATCTGCCATTCTCTCTCTAATATTTGCTAGCAATTGGATCCATCTCGATTCACTGTACTCTAAGGAATAAACTGAGATGATGGAATCACTAGAAACAATAAAAACAACCTGAGAACTTCTGTGAACATAAGAAATGCCATATAGGAGCTGCTTCTTGGCTATGGAAAGTGATGTTCCAGATCTACTGATTGCTTGGTAGCACTCACCCCCTTCCTAAGAGAAGAGATGCAGTCAGTGTTTCCACGAAGACACTGACAACTGTGATTCTATAGTCACTGATTTCTGTTTGCTTCTTAGGTCTAGTTAGAGGCAAAGAGGAGCCACAGACCATGCACTTTCCCATGAGCCTCACTCATACCTGCTGCAGTGAAACCCACAGTTTGAAGTCACAGATTGGAACTTGTTTTTCAGAGTGCGGGGGTGGGGGGTGGGGTGGAGGGGGGTGGGGTGGTGGTGGTGGTGGTTTTTAAATATTAAAGTTTTCTTGCTTGAGCAGATTTTACTTTATCTTTTCATGGCACAAGACCACCTGTGTCCTAGGAAGGGCACAACATTCTGGTCCACTGTGTGGTGGTAAAATACTGGTCCTGTGACAAGAGGCTCTAGGAAGCCCAATGTGTTTAACAAATTACTGCTTTGGCAATTCTTCTAAAACTCTGGGGAAGAAAAAAATGTTGAAACAACTAGCAAAATTGAGTTCACCATATTTTCTGAGAATTTCAGTTTTGCAGTGTACCTTACCGCGCCTATCAGTACAGGGGAAAGGACAGCCAGAAGGCATTTTTTGCAAAGTGTGCTATGCTTGGCTATTCATTCTATACATCTTTATTTGCATGGCACCTATCTCATGTGAAATGCCCTAGTTAACATTTGTTTCTCAGAAGCCATGAAGTTGAAAGCTTTCTCTGATCCCTTCTAGTGGGAAGACAGGACCATCTCTAGAATAGTAACTTTTTATTTCCTGCTTTCTTGAACATTACTGTAATTCTCAATTCTCAACACTAACATTTTCTAAAGCAAAAATATTTCCAGGTGTTCTCCACCAAGAGCTTGCTGAGTCCCAAAGCTTGCCCTTTGATTCATTTCTAGCTCCTCACACTATGGTACCTCAACCCCATTTTTCAAGAAACTAATTTTAAATAATGAAAATAAATTACTCATATCATTTTCACAAGCCTAATTTCTTCTCTCTTCTCCAAGATGTGAGAGGCATCTCTAGAGAGGTGGGTTTTAAACAAAAGGGTCACAACTTAGGGACCATCAGTGAATGTCCTTGAGAACAGAAGTCACCTTTATAAGCAGCTTCCTGGTGCTGACAGTGAGCCTATGGCTTTAAACATGGTTGGCACTTCATTCTGAATCCACAGAGGAAAGGTCGGTCTTATGATGTAATCCCCTGTCCTGCTACTGGTCCCCCTCCTGCGCCCCTCCTTTCTGTCTTATTCCACTCCTGTGTCCTTGCCTGCCTTTGCTCTTCCCCACTGCCTTTCCATCTCCTCCTATTAAATTCATGTCTTTATTTCATTTATGTAGTGTTTGTGTGTGTGTGTGTGTGTGTGTGTGTGTGTGTGTGTGTGTACATTTAGAGGTCAGAGGACAAATCTGAGAGGTTCCTACTTCTCCCAAGAGGGTTTTCAGATGTGATCCTTCACATCACTTTCTCTTTTTGTATTGAATCAAACTTACTTTAAAAAGCTATATACAAATATTTTGTTCTTTTTCCAAAAACGTATGCTGCACACAAAAGACTTGTCCCTCCTTAAAAAATCTAATTTCAAGTCTATTTTGAACAATGTATAACTACCTAAAGGTTTATTTCTCAAGAGTCACCATACTCACCATATATACATGGTTTTCCAGCACTTGGATGAATCAGACTCATTAGGTGAATTGTGTGTCTCACAGATTTCCCTCTTCTTTAGCCAGCATGCCATCATGGAGTGGATACTTAGCCAAAGAAATGCTTTGAACTCAATGCTCTATGTGCCACCTGCATCACATGCTAATAACCATTTGATAGGCAAAGAAAAAGTGACACTAAACTAGGCACATTTGAAAATTATTATAGAAAATATAAATATAATTGTATACATACTGTCCCCCAGAAAAACGATCTTCCATGGGAAAAAATCTAATGAAATACAGGCTAATGGCCAGGTTCTTCAGTTGTTTCAATAGTAGAATCATATCCAATCTCTCAAAGGCCAACTGAAGCTTATTTTTTGTGTGTTTTAAAGGATATTATATAGTAAAAAGAAAATGAGAAAATTCACAAAGTATTTTGAAATTAAAGTACATTTTAAATGTTTTTAATAAAGAGTTTATTGCTTTGACTTCCAGCAATGCTATGCAGCAGAACTGTGTTATCAGAAGATAATTGCTGCATGAAAGTATATACGTGCACGTGTGTGTGTGTGTGTGTGTGTGTGTGTGTATGTGTGCATCTGCAGCTTTTCAATGACTTAGAGTGTACAATCTGTTTCAAATGTAAAGATATATGCTAGGCATGCTTTTTCATTATCATGTGTTACTCTAGCTGCATTCATGATCTTTAGGGAGCTGAGATGACTCTGGTAGTAGCCAACTACATTCCTGCCTCCTTGACCTTCCACTTAGTTTGATTTGTGAAAGAAAGACATAAGCATAAGAGTGGGTGATAAGGCAAACACCAAGGCAAATAAATAAATAAATAAAGGTTTTTTTAAAAAAAAAAAAAAAAAAAAAAAAAAAAAAAAAAAAAAAAAAAAAAAAAAAA